>CANXYC010312728.1:0-11961 GCA_948193065.1 Aleurites moluccanus | reverse complement strand
TGATAAAATTACCAAGTAATTAAATCCTTTTGTCTTAGATGTCTCGATTGAACACGAGTCATGGAATATGTCATACTCGCATAGTTCAATCTTTATGTTTTTGATACCTGAGTAGACTTCTAAATCAAATGACATCAATATCACATATCGACTCATTTGAGCATGGCCATACATTTTAGGTCTCACTCAATCAAAGGGTCTAAAGACATCACTCCTGTTGTATAGGAGAGACAAATTCTATCTTGATCACTCAACATCCCTCTACATAATTTGTGGCATATCCAATTCCTGCTTTTATAATACATCCTGTTACGGAAGACGTTTAACAGTATCAAGATACACAACTCCTTATGTTGGGATCTTTGATGATCTCAAGTCAAAGGATCATACTACTATTATCACTATGAGAAATACTTATGACACTCATACAACAATCCATGTAGTATTCTCATGATGGGTCAATCTAGTACGTAGTTTTCCAACACGTACTTATGTGTTGACTTGATATCTCATATCCATGACTGTTGTCATCAGTCACTACACATACTAGCCTTGACGTATTATTGATATCCCATTTCACAATAATACTTGACTAGAGATAATTTTAGAATATATTATTCTAGGGATATTATTATAATAATTTATATTATGCAGTTATTCAAATAATCATAATAATGAAAGCCATATATAAATCATGATATAAAATGTACCAAAAACAATCATCTGATGATCGGTCTTTAGGGCACAAATCCAACGCTAATTCATCCAAATAAACCATAAATTAAACAAATCAATCCCTTACCTCAAATGGATGAAGGAGCCAAAATTTTCCTTCATTCCTTTCTTGGTTTCCTTTGTGATTTCAAGCAAATTAATGATGGCAAATGAAAGAACCAAGCTAAATTCCAAGTTTTCTATGAATTTTTCTTAAGGAATTTGGTTGGAAATGAAGAAGAATGGATAAAGAAGTGAAGAGAGGAGGTTCAGCCACGTGAAGAAGAAAGGAAGAAGATAGCAAAAATTTCTCTAAGTGTTGCTTTTATATTAAGTCATAATGGCAAATTATATTTTAGTCCTTAAACTTTCAAGTAATTATACTTTGACCCCAACTTTTTCTGTAATTTATTATGACAATTCTGTCGGGATTTAAATTTTAAAGTGGGGAATCAAAAGACTTATTTTAATTTATATTTATTTATAAAAATAGTTTCAGAGTTATTCTAAAACTCAGATAGACTCATTTCCACTATTCTCCTCGGAGTTCCATTTATTTACGATTTTGCCATTGGTTACTTTTTCAGTGTTCCTAAATATTTTTTACCTCTTTCTTTTTACCAAAACTACACATGCATTTATGTGATCTTTTACTCCCTAGTAAAAATCAAAAATTCTGTTGTTGACCGCACAACTAATTTCTCGGCAGTGTTCCCGATAACGACTATTTCCGAAAAAGTATTTTGTTCCCTTTCTAACTGTGTCTCTAAAATTATTTCCCAACATTTCAATGTCTTAAACTACATACTGATAATTAGTTCATGCATATAAGTTATAACTTTCTAGGGTATTGCAACAAGTCATTTTCTTCCTCTAGAAAATGAGTGACAATTGTACTCCTGGCAGAGCATTAGGCCGCCTTATCCAAAAATCCAGGTAAGAAAACTAGGTATAGATTGGGGAAGCTATTAAGAACCCCAGCTTGCTTGGCCATCATAGCTAGCTTCCACTCTACGCTAAAGGTTTTGATAAAAGATAACTTGGATATACTTTTAACAAATGAACAACTTATATATGCAACAATCAATAATTCATAATCACAAGTCAAAACTAAATCCTACTGTGGTACATGATTGACTGTACCAAAAATAATGCCAATTATAATTCCCATAAAAAATTGGAGGAATTAAAAGTGGTCTCACTTAAAATCTGATCTCCTTATACAAAATTGCATCTTATATAATTAATCGTACAATCTCAAATGATCACTCCTAATAAACCATATAATATTATATAAGTAATTAACATAACAGATACAAAATAAAGTATGTTAATCCTAAAGTAAGGGAAGGATAAATAAATCCTCTAAACAACCTAGCAAGTATAAATATGCAATCCATTAAAAGTAAGCATTTTATACAAGCATGCATCTAACACCCTAAATAAAGAAAGGTAAGGAGAAATGAAAACAACTTTGGATTATTCAATTGTTCACATGGCCTTAGAAACCATCAACTTGCTTTTGGGCTTAAGTGCTCTTAGCCTATTTGGTTTAGCAAATACCTTGGCCTTATTGGCTCTATGCCATTCATTTTCTTCATGGAAATCCTACATGGTTAGTCTATACAAGCAAGTAAAATCACAAAACATATTGCAAGTAATAAATAAATGTGAATAAATGAAGCCTTAATCAATTAATATGCTTAAATTAATATTTATATATTTGTGGTTCAAGGTATTCAATCAAAGTCATAGCTTAGTTCTTAATTCAATTTTATATGGTTAATTCATTAACCAATAAGACATGCAAAAATAATTCATATACACAAGTACTTATATGATAAAACTAGAACAAGTTATTTAACATATTGAATTAACATGGCATTCTTAAGCATACTCATATCACCAACTCATATGACAAATAATAAGCAAACTTTATATAATAATCATGTCTTCCTTTTTTCATTCTAATTATCATGCTCAAATTTACATGTTATTTTGCTCAAAATGTTTAGTAAAAACAATAGATATCTTCATGATATAATCATATATTATCCATTTCAAAGCAAACAATTCATGCCAAAGTTGTCACATATGAAGATCATGCAAAATCTCATATGATCCTTTCAAAATGAGCCATTTATCATAATTAATCTAACATGGCAGTAGCTAAATATCCTAACATGTTCATACTAATGTCATTAATAAATATTAGATCATGTCATATTCATTACATCAGGTTAAACATGCCAATTATCATGCTTAAGATGCAAACTAATCAACTTGATAATCACTACAAGAAATTTGACAAAATGTGATACGTAAATTTGTCACCAAAAATTTTATTTTCATCACCTAAGCCTTTTGTTGACAGTAATATTTTGTCATAATGAATGTCATCGTAACCTTATAACATAAACTATCTGATGACAAATTTTGAATTTGTCACTAAATATTCCACTTTTAATGACGAAAATATCATTCATCATATAAACTATGACTTTTTGTGATCCCAATATTGTCATTATTTGTGTTAAAATTTTATCATATAATATATGATATCGCCACTAAAAATTACACTTCAATGACGAAATTACAATTATCACTATATTATATCATTTTTTTATGACGTGAATTTTATAAGCATTTGTGTTAAATTTTGTCACATAATTAAGGATATCATCATTAGATGTTCCATTTTTGATGACAAAATATCCTTCGTCATAAAGACCAATCTTTTTTTAAATGACAATGTTGTCATTATTTGTATCGAAATTTTGTCATATAATACATGATAGTGTCACTAAAGACTACACTTTGATGATAAAATTACAATTGTCACTATATTATATCGCTTTTGATGATGTAATTTTGTAAATATTTATATAAATTTTTTCAAGTAATTAAGGATATCATCACTAAATATTCCATTTTCGAAGACGAAAACATCATTCATTACATTAACTATAACTTTTGTGATGCCAATATTATCATGAGATGTGTCATATAATATATAATATCTTCACTATATATTGTTTGTTTAATGATAAAAATACTATAATACCCAATGCTTAGGTTGCAAGGTTGAGAATGTGTGTATTAGATTTACTTGTGTTTTGTTTGATGCATGTTAGACGATTTCATGTGTATATATGCATGATAGATGTTTTAGAATATATGTTGAGTATAGATTACTCTTAGAATGGATTTATGATGATACATGATGAGTTATACTTGAGTTTGAAGTGTTATACATGGTTTAGTTGAGTTTTTTCAGTCTTGGACAAGTTAGAATGGAGAAACATGAGAGATTCCCACTTAGACGACTCTTTAAGAGCATGAGAAACATTTCACCACCGTGAGAATATTTTTTGTATGATTTTTAAGTTTCCTTAAATTGACCTTTACGGGCGTGAAGTATCCATTCATGGCCATGAAAATATTTTCGATCCCAAGCATGAACAGTGGCCTTCACAATCATGAAGCCTCTCTTCTTGAGCTCGAAGACTCAGGCCTATTTATACCCAAACTTCATTTCTTCATTTCCAACTCTTTTATTTCATCTTTCCTTCTCTATTTCTTTATAAATACACCTCAACTACCCATTCACACATTAAATTCTCTTCTTAAACATTTATTACATCACAAATAACTCAAGATTCAAGAATCAAACATCCAAGAACACTAAGATT
The DNA here is from genome assembly GCA_948193065.1 of Aleurites moluccanus. NCBI lineage: Eukaryota > Viridiplantae > Streptophyta > Magnoliopsida > Malpighiales > Euphorbiaceae > Aleurites > Aleurites moluccanus. The sequence continues at coordinate 7,555 of CANXYC010312728.1, read as the reverse complement.
CTAAATTTCTCAAGAATCTTTATTTCTAGGGTTTCAAGGTATTTACTCCAAACTCATTTTTAAGTTCAAGTTAAGTTAATCCATGGCTAGAATAGATGAATATAAGTTTTTATGAGTTTTTAAAAGTATTTATTATGGTTTATAAGAAATATTCATAAATTTAAGGTTTTTGGGTTAATAGTAGCTATTCATTCCAATCTTTTATATTCTTCTAAAAGATGATTAAATTGATGTTAGAAATCATGTTTAGATTTTTAAAGATATTTAGAATCATAAGGATTTTACCTTCTATGAGTATGTTAGGACAAACCCTAATTTTGGATATTTAGGGATTTTTGTTTAGGAGAGGAGAATTCAAGAGAATAGGAAGGACAACTTCTTACTATAGTGTTTGAGTGGTTTAGCAAGGATAATTGCTTTGAGGTAAGTATGAAAAATATATATGCATGTTGCTCCTTATGAGATATATTGTTAAATCTCTATATATGTTCTCCATGATATGAAATACATGTTTAATAGCCTATTAAATAAATTCTTTTTTGCCTTCTATATATAGCCACTTTGTATATTGGAAATGACTTGGTTATTTCTCTTTGGACCAATTTCATAATGAAACTTAGTTATGTAAATGAACTATATATATTTTATATGTTTGATGGTCTTGTGACAAATATGTTCTTTGAGAACTCTAAACTTTACAAACCCATGAATATGTAGAGAACGTTTTTCTCGATGAGAGTAAATTCATTGGTCCAATGTGCACAATTGGAATCCAGCTGATAGAGTTTTTATCAGTGTTCCACCTAGAGGGGGCCATGAGCTCTAGGTATACACTCGACCAAGCATATGTGTCACGATAATGTAGCAAGGCTATCAATATATTTTCATGATATCAATTCTATCACATGATATGATTTGATAATGCTATACTGTTGTAAGCACTAATGTCCTTTCAAGTACAAGTTTATAGATTCTTCTTCTTATATTTTTTTTCATGCCCAAGTATAACTATATGTATAAGTATATTCATGACCATGATATCCAAATTCTTTTGCTTAATTTAAAGCATTGCATGTTTATATCTTACTGAATTGAAGGCTCACTCCTCTTATGTAGATTTCAGGTGATAGTGTAGCTCAAGAGAGAGCTAATATAGAAGATAGAGTTTCTTGACTTATTATCCATAAGAAGACTCTTAGATGTAATTTTGTTAAATATTATATTTATGTTACATACTTTTGACTAATGAGAGATATAATATTAAAAGCTTTGTAGTTAAACATTGAGGATGTATTCTTTTGTTGCCTAGATTTGACATGTTTTGTAGAGTTTCCCTTGTTCTATATTGATGTTAGATGTGTCTTTTGATTTGTAGGGAACAAGAGGAAATATCATGATATGAAGATATAATAATGACTATACGATTCATAAGAATGATTATGCATGATAATATATATATATTAGCGAGGTGGCTTTTGCGTGAAGCCCTCGTCGAGGTAGTGTCCCCTATTGAAGAGATTGGTAAGGTTATAAAGAACATTCCCTCTGCGATCACAACTTTCATCTTGGAAGAGAGGTTTGTAGATCTCGAATGAATGTGAGAGGATCGTTTCCTTATAAATGAAATTAAGGAGTCGAGACTGTAAGGAGAGGAATAGCGATGGTGAATTGGCAATGGGGCACAAGCCAAATTCTGGATTGATGATTGGTTGTTGGATGAGCCCCTTATCAATTATACAGTGCGGGAGATCCCTGAGGACAAAGAGCATAACCTAAAAATGAGTTACTAGATACTAGACCAACATAAGAGCTTTGATGGAGATGCCAGTACTGTGCCTATTCAATGAACTGTTCCTCTTTCCTTTCCTTAGGCAGTCGCTTCGGTATATATATAGGTAAATTTGAATATGATGTATATGAGATCCAGGTTATGTTGTGTTCTATGGGTTTATGGTGGCTTTATGCTCACCCTTGCCCTAAGACCAACGCATCAGTGGTTTGGGGTGAGACAAATACTAATGATTATTTCCTTTGTTATGACACAAAATATGTCATACTTTATGTGGAATTGTCATTTAAGTAATAACATCGTCATTAAAATTTAACTTTGGATGATGAAATTTGCATTTGTTGCAATTCATAATGATTTTTGTCATTTAAAATCTTATATTTTAGAATATTTATATCAAATATTTAAAGCCCATAAATAATATATACATATTCAAGCAACATATATTATCATTAAAAAAATTTCATATAAAGGAAATAATTGTAGAATAATATTTAAATTAACATATTCAACAATAATATTTGAAATACCAAAATATTTAATATTATAGGAATTATAAAAAGATAAAAATAATTGTATTTATTATAATAAAGTATCACTTCTTATCCCATTCTACCTAGTGCCTAAATATATACAGTCTTCATACTTCTTGAAGTTTATACATGCAAAAGAGTTTCCAGCAGCCCAATGATATTAACTGTAAAATGAAAAATAAAAATGCATGTATAACCATCAATATCATTTATTAGACAAAAAAATTATAAAAAAAATAAAAATATTAAATAAATAAATAACATTTCACTTGTCTAAACGGAATATAAATTTAAATATCAAAAGTACATTAGGGTTACCTTTAGCCTATTATTTCCATTGCAACCTAAAATAATGACAAACATAAAAAATGAAGGAGTAGATCCACATAACTCTTACTATATATATATACATATATATTGTTGGTGATATTGTAGTATAGCCTAGAGCAATGCTACAATTTGATGTATATATTTGTAACCATTTCTCCAATTATGGCAATAAAATAGTATTTTTATTTATGATGATGTGTAATTTGTTAGACATTCATTTATTTAGAATACTAGTCCATAATATACTTGTTAAATAAGCTTTTATTAGTCTGGAGAATTGTGTGGCAACTTTATCTAATACAAGATCTTAAAATATGTTCGTGGTCGTAGGGCTACTCACTTGGGCAGCATTAGTCCATATAGACCATCAACTCTATTTGTCTTCTAGTTAGTTGAGAACTAATATAATGGAAACAGTGAGTCACAAACTTCTTGTTTGTGGTAAATAGGATAAACATATGGACGTTTAATCATAACTGATTAAATTGTTGAATGGTTGAATAGTGACATAGGATGAGGTTGACATGGGATTTTATTGTCTGTCAATCTACCATCATCTAGATCACAATTGTGCATATAATCCTTTGACCTGAAGGGATATGGTTGTCTCATATATAGTTGATTAGAGTTTGCTACTGCTTTCATGATGGGCTATTCACATCCCAATATATGGGCATGTGTTGGCTTTGGTTGGTTATATAGTGAGCTGATGGTCATCCATATATGGAATTTATTCCTTTGAGTAAACGGGGTTAAAGTCCTATGATGTCAGGTTCTTCACGATGTTAAATCCTTAGCCGAGGTATTTTAGATTGATTAGAAATGATGCTTTCTAATAAGAATCTAATTTAATCGAGAAAGAATGGAATGACGTATTCATCGAGTTTCGATATTAGGCTTTGACATCCCGCCATGATCCTAGCCAAGACTGAAACTTTGTAATAAATGGATTATAATACATATAATCATGAACCTAAAGATTCATAGAATGTTAACCTTCATTCGACATTCATTTCTAATTAGGTAGTCACAACATCGTGTGCTAGGGGTCACTTGTGACTTATGGGATTAATCAGTTAAATGGAGATTTTTGATTATTAGAGAAAAAAAAAATTTCGTAATATTTTAGTGATATCATATTCCATTGATAATTAGACATGAACCTAGAAAGTCACACACAAAAGGAGTTTATGGTTTTGCACTGATATTATTGTTATTAAAAGAAATGGATAAAGTAGGATCCTAGCATGTCTCGATGCTTAATCCTAAATATTAGTTTTGTCAATTTATACTACTTTATATTTGTTATAAATTGGTGAAAGAAAAAAAATTGAAGGACTTAAATGATATTTGATAAAAATGTATAATTAGAAATTTAGGGTTTGGGTTTGAGAAAATTCTAATCCCTAAATTGAATTTAGGGATTGAAATCCCTAAATTGTTTTAAGGTTACTAATCCCTAAATTGGTATTTAGGGAATTATAATCCCTTAATGTGATTTAGGGTTACTAAACCCTAAAGTGACTTTAGAGTTATGAAATCTTTAAAAATAGATTAGGGTTGCTAAACCCTAAAAGTGGACATTGATTTGTATCATTTGTTGACACATGGCATATTAATGTTAATTCACCTAATCTAATTACATGCACTCTTTGTTGACACATGGCTTAACACTTGACAAGTGTTAAAGAACACTTAACAAGTGTGTCCACTCTTAACCACTAAAGAGTTAGTGGAATGTGATGTGTCAAAATAAAAAGAAAGAAAATGAATATATGTGATGTGTATGAAGTTTTGGTCTACCACTTATGTGAAATGAGAGAGTGAAAATTTGTTTTTCAAGTATTCTCTCATAACATCTTTATATTTTCTTCTCTTTAGTTTTTATCTGTGTCAAAGTTTTAAGTTGAGAACTTAAAAGGACAAAAAGATAAAAGGGAATAAGAGAAAAACTAAAAGGCCTTAACACATATACACTGACATGTATTTATTCCTCTTTATCTTAGCACATACACTTTTGTAGTGTTGATTGTGTATAAAGTAAAGAGAGTATACCAAATTTTATTTGGTTCCTTAAACAAGCTTTGTGATCAGAAGTTATACATTTGCTAAAGAACAGAAGGGCTCAAGAAAATAGTAGAGGTTCTTCAGCAATTGTACTCTTCCGATCAAGTTTAAACTATGACTCTGATGGACAGACTAGAGACGTCACTTTTGGGCCATTTGTTGACCGAGTGAAGGAAGAACGTGTTTGACACTTCAAGAGGTAAAATTTGATTTTACTCTCTCTTCTACCTTTCTTGCGTCTTTGCGTGATGGTTTTAATTAAATTTGGTTGTTCCAATTGGACATGATATTTGAAGGTAAAATAGAATATTAGGACATGAAAATGATGATATTATATTTATTTGAAGATTTGTTGGAGAATTAAACTCGGTAGAAGATAAGTTCGTGCAAAGCTGCTCGGATAAGGATCAAATATGAACCTAAGGGCAATTTAGTATTTTCCTTTGAGATATGGACTTATATGGTGTATGCAAGCTTATGGTATCATTTTATGCTCATCTAAATCTAACCATTGGACGAAATGATGAAGTAATGGATGGTTGGATGGCTAGGTTTCGCCATTTCTATCATAAGCTTAATGTATAGGATTATGCCTTTGATATTTAAGTTGGATTTTCTCCACCTCTTCATCTTCCTTATCAAATTACCAACCAAATTTCTCTCTCCTCCATTGCCAAAGTTTTGGCCAACCTTGAGCAACACCAAAGATTGTTGTTTTCTTCCATTTTTTGATAGAAACATACTAATTCCGTTAGCCTAAACACAAATATAGCTTTAGATTCTAAGGAAAAACAAGAAAAAGCAAAGAATCAAAGCTTTGAAGTTTTTGAAGAACTTTTGATAAGTGATTGATTTTACCATTCTTTTGGTTTAATTATGTTTATAAGATGTTCTTTGATGATATTTAGTATCCAAAACATGTTTTGGTTGGAAGAAAAATAAAAAATTGGAATGAAACCCTAATAGGAAGAAATATGAATCAAAGTGTTGTTTTGATGGATTGTTTTATTCAAATGAATTTTATTGATGTGTATGATATGAATTAGTGGTTAATTAATGAAAACAAATCCATTTGGAAGGAAATTCATCTTGGCCGAATATGATGATGATGAAATAATGGTTTGATGTTTGATGTTTTAAAGGTTTAAAGGCTTGAATGATGTGTATTTGATGAGTTTAACATGAATTGGTGGTCATTTGATGGAAAGAAAATCATTTGGATGAAACTTCATTTTGGCTGAATATGTATGGCTTGAATGGTGGTTTGATGCTTTGATGTTTAATTGGTTTATATGAATGAATGTTATGCATTTGATGTATATATATGTTATATGATTGATTGATGTTGAAAAATGGATGAATGGAATGATTTCCATTTAGGTGAAACCATATGGACTTTGTTAGTTTAAGGTGTTAGGCTAATGCAATTGAAGAAGTAAGGTTTGAATATGGTTTAATGGTATGAGTAATGGAAATGTATATGTTTAGACATGTAAAAGATGATTGATATAAGTACTTGGAAAGCATATGTGAGTTATGGTGTATGTTTGATATGAAATGAGGAACTGAGTGTTTATAAGTTCTTAATTTGGAATTATAGTGATGAACATGTGAAATAAGAATGAAATGTGAATGAATTGTGGTGATAGAAGTGCATTTGATGCATAAAAGGTATGAAAAGTGTCAATTGTGTGATATAGGGTTTATGGTGTATAAAATGTGCTTATGTATGTTGATATGCCTTGATATACTTTGATATGTGTTTTGATGTGAATGTTATTGAGTATAAGTCTTATCGGAGTGATTTTATTAATATAGGAGAAACTTCCCGAGTGAGAGCCGCTGACGGCGAGTCGCGGGCAAACTAGGACTGCTGGGAAATATTGGAGTTTTTGTTTGAGGTGAGTCTACATATATGATTCATGCATTATTCATTCATAAGTCATGCATTTATGCATATGAAATGATATCCTTGCTTGAAAATCATTAATGATCCATTTTTGGTCAGTTTTGCTAAAATGACCTAAAATAGAGCCACTGAAATGTCTAAAACTGACCGAAACATTGATTTTGTATAAAATTCATTCTGAAAAGCTTTTTGATGACAAATCAAGCCTAATTGCTTATTATATACATATATTTATGATTTTTATAAAGGAAATACTATGGAAATAATGATTTCAAGGCAAACCAGAAAGTGCCTAAAAAATGAGAAACAAACCCGTAATTTAGGGGTGTCAGTTGCGCTGGCGCAACTGGGCCCAGAGTCCAAAATTTTCATATCTAGCTATATTGCTCCTTTGACATTTATGATATTATTTAACATCATTAAAGTCATATTTTAGACTTAATAATGATATATTCATACTATATGAGACATTTGCATATAATATATTATAACAGGACTACTTCGATGGTTTAGTGAGTAATCCATCAGCTATGTACATATATATATATATATATATATATATATATATATATATCTATGTACATAGCTGATGGATTACTCACTAAACCATCGAAATAGTCTATAACAGGACTACTTCGATGGTTTAGTGAGTAATCCATCAGCTATGTACATATATATATATATATATATATATATATATATATATATATATATACTCTGACCTTTGCTAGAGAGGGTGAAATTCTCTATGCCATGGTGTGTTTGGTTGGAAATGGTGTGATTAGGTGGAAATGTGAAGGAAGTGAAGTGATGTAACAGTACAGTACTATATATGATATGTTACAGATACTCATTCCTATTATATTATATGCATTATGGTTCATGATATGTATTTCACCATTTCATTATCAGTATTCATTGTTTACA
>CANXYC010312692.1:0-21357 GCA_948193065.1 Aleurites moluccanus | reverse complement strand
GTTATTTACTTTATTATTTATTTTTATTCTATAATATTATATATTCATAAATGGATATTTATAAAATTAATTATTTTATTATCTCTTTATCATTTTATAATATATATATACACAGATATATTTTATTATGTATATAGTTTTATATTATTTTACTTATTTATTGTTTACATTAATTCTTCCAAATTACATTTGATCAATCGTTGTATCATGATCATTTACTGCATTTATATACATTGGGATTCACTGAGTATTTTTATACTCATCTCCTTCAGTGGTTTATATTTTCAGGTCTGCAGTGAGGCCGTATTCCATTGGCTATCCGTTCCACCGCCTTGGAATTGTAATAGTTATTTATGTAAAATGCTAAACTCCAAAAGTATATGTAAAGTATAGAGATTCCATGGTACTGAGTATGTAAGAGTAGCATATATATGATTGTGTTTTCATTTATATAGTATTATATAAGAGATATGTTGTGGATAATTTTGTGATATATTACTTGTGGATTTTGATTGAGATTTAATTATATATTGGTGGACTTGATATTGGAGATCCAGAGGGATCCATGGTTGGAGTTAGTTGGTGAGATATTTATAGAAGTGTTTTATTTGTATGTTTTCTTTTGGGCATGCTCCTTATACAAAGGAGATGCTGCCCAAATTTTTATGAAATTATCAAGCCATAATGAGTTTCTTATTTGTATTGCATGCCATATAGATAGTTATTTGGGTTCTTCATGGTATTGGTCGCTTATGCATCACCCATACCCTAGGACCGTCACGACTTCCGGGTTGGGTCGTGACATGAATACTACTAGTAGCTAATATGAAGCGAGATGTAACAAAAATTGCTATTTATTTACTTATCCTGTCATAAATTAAGTTGAATCATCAGAAGTCATCGGGTCTACTACAAGAAATTGAATTGTCAGAGTAAAATGAGAATAAGTTACTATGGATATTAAGGATTGTTGATTGACTGACTAAGTCAACCTTCTCTCAAAGATAAGATCAGTTATGCTCCGACACAGTTTGCTGAACTTTACATGATAAGATAGTATGAATTTTTGGAGTACTTATTATTAAAGAAAGAATGAAGACAGAGTTCAGTACTCAAAAAGGTTATGTGGATCCTAAAAGGAAAGATATTCTTTTTACCGAAGGTAATCTTATTTTCCTTAAGGTTTTGTTTATGAAAGGTGTAAGAAGGTTCAAAAGAAAGGTAAATTATCACCTAGATTCATTGAACTATTCAAAATCCTAGAGGAAACTAATAATTATGCTTATAAATTAGGACTTCCACTTAATTTGAATTATATGTATCTAGTGTTTTAGGTATCGATGCTTTTATGGATCCATCACATGTAATGGAATCATAGAATATAGAGATGGAGAAATATTTATCATGTGAAGAAGTAACTATGAAGTTAAGTATTCGACACATTAGATAATGACATAATAAGAAGATTTTGATGGTAAAGGTACATTGGAAGTATATAATCAACAACAGACTATACAAGGAAAAGCAAGTATGATAAGCACACTAATTATTCATTTATATTCATATAGCAAGACATGTGTTAATTTTAAATTTAAGGATGAATTTATATGAAGGGGGGTAGAATGTAATACTCTAGATGCATGCTACAATAATTAAACGGTTTCTCTAGTTATCGGGCTGAAAACACTGACGACAGTTAAGAAATCTGAGAAATTAATACAGTAATCAATTAAAGTTAATTTTTCTCAGTTTCATGAATAATAAGAGACTAAGAATAATAATGATTAATTATATGAAGAAAGTATGAGAAAGTATTAAAAATGATGGAAAAGTAACAGATTGGCAAAACTGTAAATAAGTGAGACTTCATGGGTATTTTGGGAAACCCACTGTCCACTACCCAGAATGACTCCAAAAGCTATATAATGATAAACTATAGATAAAAATAAGTTATTTCACTCCCCACTTCAGAATCTAAATCTAAACAGAATTGACATAATAAGCTACAGAAAGTTTTGGGGTCAAAGCATAATTAAAGGAAGTTTTAGGGAGGCAATTGTAATTTTCATTAACTCCCACCTATTTAAGCCATGCCTTAGCCATTTTTGATCATTTTCTCCTTCTTCCTTTGTGAGACTGAATCACCATCTAAGCAATCTCCACCATTTTCAAGTCAAATACTTAAGAAAAACCTATAGAAAACCTAAAATCAACCTTGTTTTTTTCATTTCCCATCTATTTCTCACTTGAATTCACAAAGCAAATCAAGAATTCTTGGAAAGAAGATTTCAGCCACTTTTTGATCATAAGGTAACTTGAAGTTTTCTTTTATTAGTTAGGTTAAATAAGTGTTAAAGATGATGAATTAGATGGGTTTGAAGTTCAATTGCATCAATTGATGCATTTGGATGAAAATCCCCAAATTCATAAACCCTAATTAAAGTTGTGTTTAACCAAATTCTAGGTTAATGATCTTTGATATTTAATTAGGTTAAATTATGTTTAATTAGTGTATTTGGAAGCTAAATTGATGATGGTTTTGATATAGAACACAAGAAAAATAAAGATTGCCCTATTTGCCTCCATTGAAGAAATTGGTGAAAAATGAATTTTTCAAGGCAATTTGAAGTGCTATGTGAGTTTAATATGCATCAATTATTATATCTAATATCTTAGAATGAGTATTGGAAACCATCTTGAAAAACCTATATTGGCCAAATGCAAGGCAACTATCCCTTTGATATTTTGCTTTGTTTTCCTTTGAATTCTTAAGCCTATTTGCTCCTTTGTGTATTGTCAATTATTGGAAACCAAATGCCTATTATGTTGCCTACATTATGAGTTGTTTGTTTGATATTAGGGAAAGATCAATATTGCTCCAAAACTATGCCAAAATGTCTATTAAATGTTGCACACCAAGTGTTTGATGAATTGTCTCAATGAAAAACCATTGGCCTACCATTTGTAAATCTCGTAGGCCTACCATTTTAATGCCATTGTTGCCAGCGATATTGGCTAGCCAATTGAGCCAACCCATTTGACCTTGAATGAGTACCTTGTATTCAAACTTATACTTGATTGCTATAACCATTGTTATTATATAAGTACCTTCCATTGCTTACACATTATTGATTGACAGTACCAATCGATTGATTTGCATCCTAACTAAACAATAATAAGTTATTTGTTATCCATTATTATCCATTGATCTGTTTCATTCTATTATTGAGTTATATATTGATTTGACAGAGTTTTCGTACTAACGGAGTAGCGGGTAAATACCATCGGCAATATGACTGGGAAGGATTAATTGTCCTAGCCATAAGGTCTGGCCCACCTTATATATAATACATGTGATTACATATGATTAAATGTGTTAAGGCCCATTATTTATTTTATCTACATGATATAAGTATTGATAACCTATTCATTGGTTTCATATCCCTGTTTTTGTTTAATTTATTTTATTTTGTATTTTGGTGTGCAACACAGTAACCTATGATTATCTATTTGTTATTTATTATTACCTAACCTTTATCCAATATATGATGCATATTAGATTCACTGAGTATTTATATACTCATTCGTTAGTTGTTTACCATTTTTCAGGTTAGGAGTAGTAGTCGGATTCTAGTGACTTTTCCTCAGTGGAATCCTATTGTATTATTTTGACAGTGTAATTAATTAAACTTTGTGTTGTATATTTACTCTAGTAGCTCCATGGTAATGTATGTGGATATAGTTAGACTGTGTATATGGATGTAGGATATTATATGGGGATTATTTATAGTTATGGCATGAAATGATAATGGTTACAGATAACAGAATGATAGACTACAGAATAACAGAGTACAAAATGCATAATAAGTAATTAATTGGATAATAATAAGATGGTAATTAATTATGTTAGTGGGTTCTACGGGTGTCGATTGCCTCTGGCAGATCCTGTATCCTAGAACCGTCATGTTCTATTTTTGGGATGTAACATTTTGATTCTCATTCGAAAGAATACGTAGGCATATTTTTTTATCAAACATCAAATCCAAAAACCCTAAAAGTCATTTTTTCCTTCTTTTTTTTTTAAATTTTACTTTGCTTTCATTTTAGAGAATTTATGATTAACCTAGAACTTATAATGGTTAGAGTTAATATCTCCAATTAAATGATAATGAGGAATATGTGATTAACCTATAACCTATAAGGGCTAGAGTTAATATCCTTAATTATTGGTTATATAATTGCTTTAATTTCTTTACTGCTTTGAATGCATAATTTACTGCTTTGAATGCATAATTTACTGCTTTTTGATTTATTTATCGCTTCCATCCGTAAATGTCATCCAATTAAATTGCTCACATAAAAATAATGTTTTTAATTCATAATTAAGTTAAAGTCAAATTGAAGTTGCCTAATTGAAGACCTAGTCACCGAATTCCAACTCGATTTGAAGGTCTAATGCATTTTACCCTTAAGATTTTAATTGGAGTCAAAATTGGGTTTTTATCTTATATTTTTCCATAAAAAAAATTAAAATGGCGATTCTCCGAAATTTTCAAAAGCAAAAGATAAAGAGAAAATCACCATCATCTTCAAAAACAAAAGGTGACAACCATTTCTGTGTGGGACTTAGCCCCTTAATAAGTGTTTCAATTCTTTGAGCAAACCAGACCAACGTTAGGATGTGGCCTCATACTTATGTATATTTATGATTGATTATATGTGATAAAAAATTGCATATTGGCTTAGTATACATATTTGTATGTTACGAATTAATAATTATTATATGATATGTATGTTTTATTGATCTAAATCAATTCATTGAGTCGAAAGCTCACTCATATTCACTATTTTCAGGGTAGTTTTTCTATAAGGTTCTGTTAGATAAGTCATGTCTCCATAACTTTATTTTGTTAAGATTGTAATAAAATTCTATATTTATTTAGCTCTTTCACAATTACTCAATTATTATGAATTTTATAAATTTTTAACTTACTTATTCTGTGTTTATGGATGATTATAACTAAATTTGCGAGTTGACTGAATCCCCATCTATGTGACATTTTATATGTGTAATATTTATGTGTGACCATGATGATGTATTTAGATGGAAAATGTACCAATATATTGAGATAAAAAATTATCATGTATCATATAGACCATGTTTATTTATCCATATATTGATGAGACAGGTTAGACTTGTTATGGATTCTAGTAGCAAATAGCTTTCTCATTCCCTAGCAATATTCACGATTATAGTTCGGGTCATGACATTAGTATGCAAGCCTAAGACATTATCCAAAAGATCCACAAATGTATTATTATCCAATGATCCTTTGATCAGCAACAAGTATTTCACCTTGATAATACCTTGCTTCACCTCTAGATGACAGGTAATTAACACCAGTGATCACTAAAATTTTATTGTTTTTCTATTGCGATCATTAACCGAAAAAAGTTACGGACTGATCACTATATTTTGAAAATTGGTTCACCGAATAATACCTTGTCAAATTTTTTACTGAATTGGAGCACGTGACAGCCACATTAACATAGTATGCTGAATCAAATGGATACTTCTTATCCATGTCAGCGCCACGCATAATGGGGTAAATAGCATCACTGCTCACTGAACTTTCATCTTTTTTTTTTATCACTAAACTTTCACCATTTTTCTATTTTGACCACTAAACTTTCTATTTTTTGACTAAAAATTTATATCTTTACTTAAACCATTTTCAAAATACCCATTTAATTCTAAAAAAAAAAAATACAAATTGTGTTATTTTTAATATTAACTCAAATATAACTAAAACTATATTGATTAAAACACACAGAGGTTCAGTAAATATTTTTCATATACTTGCCCATATAAAAACTTCCATAATCATGATCCAAATTACAATGCAAATCAATTAATCATATATAAAATACAATCATATCTTAGATTAATCAACAAAACTGTAATTGAATTATTTTTCAAATCAGAGGAAAAAATTGAATCTCCACCTTTTTTTATAACAAAAACACTAAAAGAACTAAGAAAAGATTGCTTTCTCGTCAAATATGTGAGGCAATGGCGGGAGCAGCTACAAATATGGCAGATGAGGCAGTGCCACCGAAAAAAGAAAGGAATTCAGCATTGCCAGGCTCTTAGTTGTCCAGTAACAGATCCTCAGGCTCTCTAAATGCACCATTTGCACATACGATAACCAATCCAACCATCAAAGCAGAGATCAAAAGCGAGCCAACGCTAGTAAAAAATACAACAATAGTCAACACGACCAAAACACCTAGGATTTCATAATCTGAGAAAAGTCCCTTGAGAATAACAAGAAGTTGATCTGACGGTCAAAATAAGTAAAGAAATATCCACGCGCCAAAGAGGTCAAGGAGAATGATGAGAGAGAAAGGGTGAGACAAGAGAGAGAAAGCGAGAACAATGGCGAAGAAGGTAATGTAATTAACTTTGAAGTAAGACAGGTTTTTAGGAATTCGAGAAGTGACTTCAGAGAGAGAATCAAGTTGGGCCATAGAGTTCCGATCAACGAGTTCTAACCAAGGTCGGCGCTGGAGGAAGCATGGTTGTTCAAGGAGGAGAAACGAGAGAGAAAGGCACGGGAGGTAGTTGTGGCATTGAAATTTGAATCATGATTATGGAGGTTTTGATATGGGCAAGTATATGTAAGATGTTTATGTATTTTAATCCATATAGTTTTTTGTTATACTTGAGTTAATATTAATAATAATACAATTTGTGTCTTCTTTTTTTTTAAATTAAATGGGTGTTTTGTTGTATTTTGAAAATAATTGAAGTAAAGATATATATTCTTAAGAAAAAAAAATAAAAAGTTTAGTAATCAAAATAGAAAAATAGTGAAAGTTTAGTGATAAAAAAAATAAAAAATGAAAGTTCAGTGAACAATGGTACTATTTACCTGATTACATGTGGCACTGACATGGATATGATGTATCCATTCAATTCAACGTATTATGCTAACGTGATTGTCACGTGCTTCGATCCGATAAAAAATCTAACAGAATATTATCTTGTAAATTAATTTTATTGATCAATTAACATTTTTTTTTTCAGTTAGTGATCACAATAGAAAAATGATAAAAATTTAGTGCTCACAAATACTAATCATCCTTAAATAACCTTGCTTCACATAAGGAGAGCTCACCCAAGGCCTCCAACACAATCCTAATGGTGGGTGTGCTGCAGTCCATGATTCCCTAAGAAAAAAAAGTCCATTTGATCATCCTAACATGAGATGATCATAATCCTAGTATGAGAGTTTGTTTGATTTGGGCGAATTAGTAGTTAAATGTTAACAAATGAATTTAGTAAAGATTAAAGAATAAAAATATCAACTTTTAGTATATCTCTTGTAATTTTTTTCAATTACCACAATAGAATCTTGAAATATTATTTTGATCAAGTAGACATTAAAGTTTTATTTGATAATTTAGTTTAATATTTGAAATTAAAATTTTAAATCTTGTTCTATTCTTATTTTAAATTGCCATTTTAACGTTTATGTATCTACTCAATTTAAAAGTTTTAATTAAATTTAAATTCGTTTATAACAGTGATTGAAAATTTTTAGGTCAAAATTTACATAAACATAGCTGCTCATTGGATTTTTAAATAATTTTTTAATTTTAAATTTTAAATATTTATAACTCTTAAACTTCTAATATTTTATTTTCAGTTTTATAAAAAAAAAAAAATCTAGGTATTAAGTGAGAAAAAAAATAGAGATTTTAATTTATCATTCTAAACATTAATCTTTGAAGTAAATAAAAGTTTTTAAAAATTATAAATCATAATAATATATGAATTATAATAAAATTATAAATTATGAATTAAAAGTTTTTTTTTTTTTTTATAAAATATAGAGAGTCTTGCTAATGAAAATGAGAAATACAAATCATTCATAATAAAAAAAAAAAAAAAAAAAAAAAAAAGGTTGAATTTAAGCTTCATATATGCATATTTGCAACTTGCTAGCTTAGCCATAGCATCAACGTGCATATTTGCAATTTGCATAAATTGCATTTATGTAATTTCCTTATATAATGGATCTACAATATCACATACATATGCAGATTCCATGCACGTTAATGCTATGAATAAATGCATGCAGTGTTCGTGAAGGCAACGGCACACCACACCAGTTACTATTATTATTATGTAAAATGTGAAGTAAATTATAATAATACCCTTAAAATTTATTATAATAAATACTTTAATCCTTAATATTTAAAATTAATATTTTTAATTCCTAATATTTTTAATAAAAATATAAAATTTTGAAAAATTAGAATATTCATTAATTATAACATTAAATGTTGATAATTAATAAATCTTGAAAATTAAAACTATTAATTTTAAATTAATTGAAAATCAAAATACTAATTAAATCAAGATTCAGATATGTTAAAAGTAATTTATTCTAAATATGCTAATTAATAATAATTATTAAATAAAAATATTATTTTTTTAATATCAAAAGATACTTAATTTTAAATTTATTAATTAAAAAAAATATAAATTTATCATTAAGTTATATCTTAGGGTATAATATTAATGTATTATAATAATAATATAATTATTATGTAGCATTATTTGGCCCTTTAATTAATTTCTTCACCGTGTTTGACCAGAAAGACAGATTGCGTGAGAATCCCTTCGCGAGATGAAATTAAATAATATAATAATAACAACAATTGCAATCCCAATTCTAATACCCTCTGTATGATTAGTTGATTATTTTATTATTATATTTAAATAATCAAAACGAGACCTTGGATTGAGTAATATGTGATGGATCAGCACGTGTTAATGCTACGGACTTTCAGGATTTTGGTTTTGCTCTTGCAAATTAATCACACCCATTATCTATATTTTCTAGGTCCTACTTATAGCTTTTTCATACCCATCTCTAAATTCCACCTATTAGTTAATTTTTCTAAAAAACAATAAAATTAATTTTGAAAGCATAAAATTATCTCAATTAATTCACTGATTTCAATTCATCTGATAGTCTGATTTTAATCTAATATATATGAAAAATATACCAAATGGCATTTGTTTTTAGAAATTTTGCAAGTCCACACTTTGGTTTAAAATCAAAGAGAATTTTATCACTTTCTAAAAAAAAAAAAGAAAAAAAAAGAATTATCTTTTTTTAGAAGATTTAAAATTATCTTCATTAATACTCAAAAATAAAATAATTTTCTCTAATATAAACATTTAGTTAAATTGTCATTTTTAATATAAAATTTTTGGAATCAAGGTATTTTTTAATAATTATAATTAAATTATTATTTTGATTTAATGTGATTATTATTATTGATTTTTAATTATTTGAATTTGTATAAATATAATTTTAAAATTAACTAATTAAAAATTTGATAATTAATTAGATGCACATCTTTCATATAATAAAAAAAGAAATTGGTTTTAATAATTCATGACGTAACAAATTTTTAATTTAAAATTATAAACATCAATATATGTATGTTTCCAAGCAAGGTCAGAGAAAGTGGAAAGGGAAATAAAATAAAAAGTAGTTTTGTGGAAAGCAGCTAATCACACGTATTTTGATATTGGAAGAATTTTTTATTTTTTTTAACTGATATTTGAAGAACTTAATTATACCCAACTGTTTGATACTTTGCACTGAAATTTATGCAATCCATCAATTCGTTGAACATGATTTAAGGACACCAAATCATCCGCATTTTTTAGTTGACCAAAGCCTTTAGCTAGAAATAGAGTTCTTCAACACCTCCAAATCTTTTTTTTTTTTTTTTTAATCTTATAATAATTGACTACTATTTACATTTTGGAAGAACTTGCATAAATTACTTGCCTATTTATGTCATCGTTTGATGTTTCTTAGTTTTTCTAATTTTTAATTTAATTGTTGTCTTCTTTTCTTAAATTAATGTAATTCAAATTATACTGAATAAGATGAAACTTAGTTATTGTGACAAGTAATTTCAAGTTTGAAGCATCAAATACTTATGCTAACTAATAATTTTATTTTTATTAGCTAATATGTGATTAGGCAATGATATTATGTGAACATTTAATGCTTAATATACAACGCAAAGGTGGTCACCATAAATCTAAAATAGTATCATTTTTTTTCCCTTAAATCCAATGGTTAGACGACATAAGCTAGTTAATCTTAAAAAAAGGTCTAATCCCAACCCCCATTTCATTTTTATGATTAAACCACATATAATAGTCTTCCAACATTTCATGAATCACCGTATTCAATTATAGTCAATTACATATGATGATTCTAAGACCTTAAAAAAAGAGAGCAATGAATCTTTTTGACGGGGTCTGGTTTTGTTAGAGCTTTTAGGACCTGTAAGGCAAGAAAGCATCAAAGGGCAAAATTTGGACATAACAGAGCCTCTTTAATGTCTAAGTTAGTGGCTGATTCTTAATGTTCTCAAGGTGAAGATGGGATCACCTTTAGAGAGTTTTTTAGTGAGAGAAAGGAGGTGAAAAGTTGTAGAATGAATCTGGCCTTGTTAGTGGTTGATTCCCTTTATGTGTACCACCTATCGAGATCATTGGATCAACTTGGTGACACATGTCTTCATTTTATCGATGAGCAAGTTCAAGTCATTTGGAAGACTTGTAATACCCTATAAATTCATAACTCACATGCATGATTTAGTTCTTAGAATGTGGTTCAAAAGTCTTGAAATGATGAAAAATAATTTTAAAGATAATTAGAAAGCGAACTAATTACTTTTCCAGAAAGCGGCGGTGTCGGGAACACTACCGAGAAATTAACAGTCCAGTTAACAGAAGAATTTTTGAAGTTAACCTAGGGGTAACAGATCATCACAATGCATGTGTAATTTTGGTAAAAAGAAAGAAGTGAAAATCATTTAGGAATAATGAAAAAATAACCAATGACAAAATCGTAAATAAAAAGAACTTTAAGGTGAATAGTGAAATTTGGTTCGTCAGAGTTACATAATGACTCTGAAACTATTTTTATAAATAAGTATAAATTAAAATAAGCTTATTAACTCCCCACTTTAGAATCCAAATCCTGACAGAATTGTCAGAATAAATTACAGAAGAATAAGGGTCAAAATGTAACTCATAAAAGTTTAAGGACCAAATTGTATTTTGCCAATTGACTTTTTGTAAATAAGCCAATACTTAGAACAATTTTGCATCTTCTTCTTCTTCTTCATTCTTCATTACTGAACCACCTTCCCCATCTTCTTTCTTCATTTCTTCTTTATTTCTCATCAAATTCCTTAAGAGAAATTCATAGAAAAGTTGAGTTTGACTATTGTTTTATCAATTGCCACCATTAGATTGCTTGAAAGAACAAAGGAATTCAAAGAAGAACTCCATCATCATTTCGACAAGAACATCACCTTGAGGTAAGAAGTTAGTTTGTTTGTTTTAATGGTTTAATTAGATGATATTTAGGTTGAATTAGATGGATTTTTAGTTAGATTGCATCAATTGATGCAAATTGATAGACATCCCTAATTTGCTAAACCTAATGGAAGTTGTTTAACTTAGCTATTTGATTTAGTATTAGATTATATTAATTAATGTTAGAATATATTAATTGAAAGTTAATAGATAACTAAGTGATGATTGGTTTGGTGTAGAATTTAAGTTTTGACAAAGGTGTGCATATTGGCTCATTTAGTGGAATTGGGTGGAATTGAATTTTTCAAAGCTATTTGGAAGTTTAGATGAGTCTTATATGCATCCTTTAACATGCCTATTATGTTGAAATTGAAAATTGAAACCTTGTATGAAAGTGCTACCTTGGCCGAACCTCAATTACTATTCACATTGCCTTCTGTTGGTTGATTTTTGCCTTGATTTTCATAGCCAATTTGATCCCATTTGATGTTGTTTAATATTGTTTCTTTGATGCCTATTGTATAATTGCAAATGTGGCTTGTTGTTGGCTGAGTTGGGCAAGTCAATTTTACACCCTAACCTAATCTATTGGCTTGCCATTGTTTGCCCACCAAGTGTTTGATAAAATGCCTAGTTTATTTTGTCTTTGGCCTATTGTTTGCATTCCATAGGCCTACCATTTGAATCCCATTATCGCCAGCGACGTTGGCATGCCAATTGGCCTACCGTTTTCCTTTGTTGAGCCAACTTTTGTTTCATGGCTTTGTTGAATACCAAACCATGTATCATTGTTCATATGTCACCTATTACAATGCCATACAACTTATTGATAATGGATTGATTGATATTGAGCTTATTGATATGGAGGATGCCATTGTTGCATAATGGTATCCATTGATATGATGTTTTCTTATATTGATCCTAATGTGGCCTGACAGAGCTACCGATTCGACAGGGTAGTGGGACAATATTATCGACGATGTGCACATTGTATTACTGATGCCCTAGCTAGGAGGGGTTATAGTCCTGGCCATAAGACCTGATCAATCTTATGCTCATTGATATTGATATGCTACTGGAGACTATATGTTCACATATGGTCCATACTGATTACTGGAGATTGTATGATTTAATACAGTCCATCCCTTTATCTGTCTTTCCATATGATACCGAGCCTATATTTTATTCCTTGGCTATTCTGTAACCCGATATTGATTATGTATACTGTATTTGACCTATTGGCACCATTGATCCATTATTACCTACTGTTTATTTGTTGATGTATATAGATTCACTGAGTAATTTATATACTCACCTTTTATTTGTTTACCCATTTCAAGAGATGAGTAGATAGCAGAATCCTGTCCTCTGTCATCCGAGGATTTTTGCTGGCAGTTTGATGTATATATTCTGATTTTGTATTATTATTTTGATGTTCATAATCTAGCTGCTCCATGGGGTATGTATAGGTTAGCTAGGAAATGAACATGTATATATGTTTATGATGTTATTATGAGATATATGATGATTATATGATATGATGTATTGATCATTACAGCCAATTGCAGTAAATTACAGAATAACAAAATGGATGGTAATTAACTGAAATGGATAATATATTGTGGTTTATAGATTATGCATGTAATACTGGGTTCTACGGGTGTCGAACGCCATTGGCATCTCCCGTGCCCTAGGACCGTCGTGATCCGAAAATGGGTCGTGACAGGACTGATGGATGATTGACCCAATCAAGCTCCTCCTAACATGGTTACTGTGACACTATAGGTCCATGCATGGCTACTAATACACTGTGCATAGTTGTGGGTGGTAGAATATTGAGTTGTACTTCCTACCAAGTAATAATTTTTTGGCATGCCTTTTCTTTGTGTAATGTGATGTGACATGCTATGAGGGACATGTACTAATACCCATACTTGGGGTATGACTGATCATGCGAGAAGAACTAGCATCTAGTCTAGCAAATTTGTCAAGGAGCATTGTTTGAGGATCTCTCATGTATCTCGATCTAGTGAGGGAATCTTTTGGCAAGGTTCCTTTATAGGGATGTCATGTCTTTGTTGAGCTTAGGGGTTCCTCGCCGTTTGTCGATCTTGAAGATGTCCCCTTATAGGCCTTAAGGCCAAATAAGTCCTTTTTGTGTTTCATTGTAATTTAAACCTAAAGCCATGTTTGAGGCCCCCTACTCTACTGGGATGAGAGGCGAGGCTAGTCACAGTAAAAGTATAAACTTTAAGTCGAGGCATCCTTCAAGAATTCGAGTTGCATCAAATCAAGTACGAATGACTCAAGCGAAGCTTAGGTCTCCAAGTGAGGTATTCTGGAGGCTATCTGGCTAACTTTGAAAATGCTTGTCCTTTTATACATTTCCAGCTAGCAGAGCATTCTTCTTGAAGGAACATTGTCAGGCAATTTTTCGTCACGTGTCATACTTTAAACCATAAATTTATGGCACATTTAATGGCACGTCCCATTGAGAATATTACTAGTGTCTTTAGGGTTTTGAGGTAATAATGTAGGGGTGGTTACCTAGGAACTTAGAGATTTAGATAGCCACCAAAGTCATTTCCAATTATTCTTTTGCTAGTGTCTTCACTATTTTCTACTTTCAAATTTCTCTACTATTTTCTTCCTTTGCGAGTTCTTTTCTTGTTTCCTTAATTAGAAACAATAAAATTCCTTCCTTTTTTCCATAATCTATGTGCATTTTCATCAATGGATCCAAAAGAAAAAAACATTACAAATACTATCAACAACTGAAATTTTGTTGTCCAAAACTGGTACAAAATCATGTCTACTGCCACTTATAGTGATTTCTCTAGTTGGAGTGATAATTTGGAGGGGAACTAAGATCTTAGCTAAGGATACCCATCATGAACAAAAGAGTCCTAACTGCCCCTGATTATGTGGGCTTAGATCTCCAAAATGAAGTTTCTCATTGTGTTTTTCACCATTTTGCACGAGGCTCGAGAATGCCCCATCAGTTTCCTAAATAGTTATTTCAACTATTTTCGAGTTGTTTCAACTATTTATAAGTCAATCATGTGATGCTCAACCCGAACTCCATTTTTAACTTCTACTAGTTTGAGATGGCCTGCTTTGTGATAGGTATAGTACCAACATCTACCTTGTTTTAAGCTTTCTTTAAAGGAGGCATAATCGCGGGAGTATGGTCCTCTTCTGCCAAGAGGGGTTGTCATTTGTTTATTCACAAGTAGATCAAGATCTCCAATTAGAGGAGCAAACTTGAGGTGATCAAGTTAATCAACCTTGACCCTAGATATCGCATAGGCTATTCGATCCACTTTATAACTACAACCCCAGAGGTGGTAGATAGCCCAGCTCTGAGCTTTGCTGAGAAGGTTGATAGTAAAATGTAATACCCTAGTAGACAAAATAATGGATAGTGAGGAAGTATAGAAGACAGTATAGATATAACGTACTATAGTAACAGATATAATATTAATTGAAGTATGAATAGGCTCAATTGATTATTGAAATATATAGAGAATGATAAAGAATAATATTTAAGAATTTTTGAATCTCAACCAGAACACTTTGGAGATACTGTCCCGGAAAATATTGGTGTTAATTATACTGCTAGAAAAATAGCAGTCCGGCTAATTTAAGAATTTTTGACCCAAACCTGGGGGAATTAAAGAAGTTAATTTTATGTTAAATTATGGTGAAAAGAAAGAATTGAAAAAGATTTTGGAATACTGAAAATAAGAGTAATGGCAAAATTGTAAATAATGACAACTTTGGAGGCAATTTTAGAAATCCACTATCTGGGATTCAGAAATGATCTAGAACTATTTTTAAATGATATAACATCTTAAAATAAGGTATTTCACTTCCCACACTTGAGGTTAAATCTAAACAGAATAGACAGAATAAATTACAGAAAGTTTTGGGGTCAAAAATACAAATAAGAAAAATTTTGGGCTAAAGTGTAATTAAACAAAGTAGTGGGACCCACCCATTCTAGAAATAAGCCAAGATGGCCCGATATAAGAGTGAGGAGATGATTTTTTTGATAAGAAATAATTAATTATTTTATCAATTAATCGAAAAGGGAAATGTACAAGTTATAAGCTAAGGTGAGTAATGTATACATCATATTCATGCTATGATATGTTGACCCGATGAACATGTTTCCTTCTTAATTAAATTTCACTTGTTATTGTTGATCATTCTTTGATCTTCCTAAAGATTGAAATTTATCCATATTCATTGATTGCTATTGATATTAAAATGCCTTTTGTGTACTGATTGACAAGTAAACCCATGTGTATTGATCAAAAGTCATTGTACCATAATGTTCCTAATGAATACTGGATATTGTTATTAGTTTCCATTGGTCTATTTACATGAGATTTGATAGAGCTGCCTCACTGACAGGATAGTGGGTACATACCGTCAGCAATGTACACATTGACTATACGTGATACCCTAGCTAGGAAGGGTTATTGGTCCTAGCCATAAGACTTGATCAGTCTTATGTTTATTGATATGAGATTGACTGTGTGATTATACATAGTTTACATATTTCATGGCCCTTTATCTGTCTTATCTCTATTTTATCTACATGATATGAGTATTGTTTACCTATTCATTGATTCCAAACTTATATCTTATTGCTTACTGTTAATAACTTTTAATATCATATGCTTATATCTCATATTTAATGATGTATACATGCTCACTGAGTATTTTATATTCACCAAATAGTGGTTTATAATTTTTACAGGGATGAGATAGAGGAAGATGATTCCAAGTCAATTTCTTTTCTGACTTGGGATGTCAAGTATATCAAGGTAGAATTTTATTCTTTAAAGGTCGTGAGTGTCAACTCTTAGAGCTCCATGGTACTGTGTATAATTAGATGATTAAGTACTATAATGATGTATGAACATTGAAATACTTGACAATTCAATGACATTAAAGATTGTAATGTGTAATGCTTAATGATTAACAATGATAATGATAGTGAAGTGATAGAGACAGTGATATTGAAAATGCTAAAATAATATTTATATGTTATAAAAGAGATTTAGAAATGTTATGTATGTCTGTAAAATTGTGAAGTTGAGGATATAAGTAAGGCAAATTGTTGAGGGTGTAAAAATAATTTTAGTGCAGGCTATGTAATTTATAAAAAATCCGGTTTTGGGTTGAGAATAAGGTTAAAATTACAAAGAAAACTCTGACAAAATTTCTGTAAAATTTATAAGTAATTAATGGGATTTAAGCATTGATGAATGAGTTAATATTAATTGAATGATTGATAAATAGATTGTTCATGGGTTTGTATGGGTTTCGGGTGACCTTAGTTCTACCCGTGCCCTAGTACCGTTGCGGCCCAAAAGTAGGTCGTGACATAAAACCCTCTCGACAAGCAACCATACCTGTAGGACAAGTATTTTCGGTGCGCTTAAAGTGTAAAAATTACACTGGAAGCTATTTAAAATTTCAACTACTAAGAACACCCTATAAGGATCTACTATTTTATGGCCAAAATACATCATACATAGACATAAACAAAACAAAGCTTTAGGAATTACCTCTTGAAGGCCGAAACCAAGGATTCTAAGCACACCGAAGGGTAAGCTTTCAACTAGGCACCTTCTTTAACAAAAAGTTTCTACCTATGTTGTTCTCTTTGCAAATCCAAACCAACTAAAAAAACCTTTAAGGAAGAAGAAGAAGAGGTTTCCTAGTTATACAAATGGTACTTCTTTTCTATCATTACCTAGCAAACACTTACCTTGTTTGCAAAGGGTATAAATACAGGAAGAAATCAAGAAAGTATGTAGTATTTTTCTCTTGTAAAAACTTCTAAGACATAAGAAGAAAGATAAAATTACATTTTGCTTTTCCAAATGCCCATTTAAGAAGTGGTCCGGCTATACTATCCACACAAACATTTTATTGATTTTTCAACTCTTTCATTAAGTGCCCTAATGAAGAGACAAAGAGGGAGATGGTGGGTGAGATGGAAATAGCTTTGAATGGCTATATAAGTCTTTGTTCCCGTGACTTTTTAAAGCCTATCTTGAAAGCTTAATTAAGCTAATCAAAGTTCAATTAGTCAAAGATAAGAAATTATGGTTAGCTTATAGTTATTTAATTTTCATTTAGTGGAAAATGTTTACATCTCCACCAAATGACCCTTTTATCCTTTATGGAGTTTTTGCCCACCAAAAAGAATGTCCATTAACCATAAAACCCTAAAGCCCATTTTTCCTCCATTTATCCAATATGGATTCAACCCTATATTAAATGAAAAGGCTCTAATAGCCATTACGCCTATAAGCACCAAATAACTAATCCATAAATTTAATCCTTCCCGTTTAAAAATCGTGCAAACTATGTTAAATCGATAAACCTCAATCACTGGAAATAGAGAAAACGGTTATGCTAGTAATCGCATTAACTTAATAACTTGCAATATCAAATTATCTTTATTATCAAGATAATTAAGTCAAAAGCAATATACTTATATTGTGCGACTTTCTAGTTTCATGTTCAATTGGCAATGAAAAATGAATTACCCTTTTAATATCACAGGAAAGCTTTCTCGTCCAATCCAGGAAATCCTTTTTTCTGATTGGTACCCATAAATCATGGTTAACCCATAGCAATAGGTACCATGACTACCCAACCGAATATGAATGTTCAGATAGAGGTCCACATTTCATGAATCTACTGATCATGATTATCATGCACTCCAATCCTTTCGTCTTAAGATCCTGATTTTGGCTAGGGACATGAATTGGTCAAACCCTAATACTGAGATAACTATGACCACATCACAACTAAATTATTGATATCAACACCTTAGCCAAGGATTTCATATCAAGAAGAATATGATGGCATAGTATCTTGACTCCATTTAACCGGAGGAACAAACCCTTTCTTGGTTGATCTTGTGCCTCAATATATAACTAAATAAAGCCACCACATGCCATATACTAGTGCATTGTTAGCCCTGTCATGTAAGCAGTAACAAACCACAACCGCCCATATATGAAATATATATCACCTCAAGTCAAATGATTATATGCACTATCATGATCTAGATGACAAATGGTTGACTGATAGTAAAAATCCATGTCATCATCATCCAACGTCACAGTTCGATCACTCATCCAATGAGTATCCACATGTTTATCCTAACATTCAGTCAAACAGATTGTGACTCACTACTTCCATACCATTAATAACCCGTATTAACTAGGAAGATAAATAGAGGTGATGGTCTTTCTAGATCTAAATATGCCTAAGATAAGAGTTTAACACCATGAACAATAGGAAGTACTTGTACAAGATTGAACTATCACCTCATTCTCCTCAATCAAGAATCATTTATCTAACAAGTACTTATGGATAGTATTCTCAAAATAAATGAAAACCATCATAATGAAGAATATATATATATATATATAGCCATCAAGGATTTGGTTACATAAATATGTACAAAGATATATGGCTCGTAGGGCATACAATACTAACAAACTCCCATTAGCACTAGAGCCATTCACCATAGTATCTAAGACACATCCTATCTAGATGAAGATCCAATTGGTTATGGGACATAGTTTTAGTCATAGAATCTGTCAAGTTCTCACATGAAGCAATTTTCTACATGGCTATGTCACCTCTCCCAACAATCTCTCTAATCATATGGAATCGCCACTCAACGTGTTTGGATTTCTAGTGAGACCTGGGCTCTTTTACCTGAGTAATGGATCCATTATTATTGCAATAAAGAGGGACTATAGACTAAATGGAAGGAACCACTCCTAATTTAGTGATAAACTTACAAATCCACTACCTTTTGGCGGCATCCGAGGTGGCAACATACTCAGCCTCTATAATGGAGTTTGTAGTGGTTGTAATACCTTAGGAAATCCTAATACATATATGCATAATTTAATTATCAGCATGTGGTTCAAAGTTTTGAAATGATGGAAAATAATTTTAGAGACACAGTTAGAAAGCGAACTAGTTACTTTTCTAGAAATCGGCGATGTCGGGAACACTGCCGATAAATTAGCATTCCGGACAACAGATGAATTTCTGAATTGGACTAGGGGTAAAAGATCACTGTAATTTTGATAAAAAGAAAGAAGTGAAAAACATTTAGGGACACTGAAAAAGTAATCAATGGCAAAATTATAAATAAAAGGAACTTTAAGGTGAATAGTGAAAATTGGTCCGTTAGAGTTACAAAATGACTCTAGAACTATTTTTATAAATAAGTATAAATTAAAATAAGCTTATTGAATCCCAACATTAGAATCTAAATCTTGACAGAATTGACAGAATAAATTACAAAAGAAGTTGGGGTCAAAACCTAATTACTTAGAAGTTTAAGGACTAAAATATAATTTGTCGTATGATTTTAATATAAAAGCCAACACTTAGAATAATTTTGTATCTTCTTCTTCATTCTTCTACATAGGCCGAACCACACACCTTCCTTTCTCCCATCCATTTCTTCATCTTCTCACCAAACTTAAGAAAATTGATAGAAAACTTATCTATCAACTTAATTCTACCATTCTCCATTCTTAATTTGCTTGAAATCACAAAGGAAACCAAGGAGGAATTGATTGAAGGGTTCGGCTAGATCATCATTAAGAGGTAACCAATTTGTTTGTTCAAGTTTATGGTTTAGTTAGTGTCATGACCCAACTGGGAGCCACGACGGTCTTAGGATACGGGTGTTGCCGAAGCTACCAGTACCACGAAGAATCCAAATAACTGTACTATATGGCATGCAATTCATGTAAACAGCTTAAAGAGCTTAATAATGCTGCAGAAATTTCGACAGCATCTCTTCTATAAAATGTCTATGCCCATCTATAAAACATATACATAACACTTCCAATATTCATCAACATCAACACTCAAGTCAATGATCCCTCTAGATCTCCAATATCAACTCAATATATACATATCTGTATATCAAATCATTTCCATATATAGCATATCATATATATATCCATAGTATAACTTATATGCAAAACTATACAGATGCAAATACACATATAAATATGCCACTCCTTAATTTACAGTACCATGGAACCTCTATACTGTACAAATATTTACATATACTTTTGGAGCTTGATTATTACATGTTCAGCTAGTACAATTCCAAGGTAGGAGTAGGAGATGCCAATGGAATACGTGCCTCACTGCAGACCTAAAAATTTTAAACCATTAAGGGGTGAGTATAAAAATACTCAGTGAATCCATATGTATAAAAATGCATAGATGTTCATAATACCATGGTTGCTCATGTATCACCTATAGAATCAAATATGATAGCAAATAAATGGTGAAACAAGTATCTGTGTAAATATCTGTATGGGTATTCACATAAGTATCCATATAAATATCTGTATCAATATTCATATAGGAATCTATGTAAA
Organism: Aleurites moluccanus; assembly: GCA_948193065.1. NCBI lineage: Eukaryota > Viridiplantae > Streptophyta > Magnoliopsida > Malpighiales > Euphorbiaceae > Aleurites > Aleurites moluccanus. The sequence goes on along the minus strand of CANXYC010312692.1, from coordinate 471 downwards.
TATCCAGATACATATCCATATAAGAATCCAGATATATATATCAATATAATATTCATATAAGTATTCATATATGATAACAAATGAAGAAATATCAAGTATCCAATGAATGAGTCAACACACATATGATATAACAGGATTGGGTTCAATGATAAGTGTGATTGCATTACTGTAATTCAGTACTCAAGTACTATCATAAAGTGCACTAAGGAATATAACATCCCTTCCTAGTAGGGGTCCCAAAAATACACTGACCACGTAAGGGATATTTTCCCTACGACTAGAGAATATAACATCCCTCTCTAGCAAGGGTCCATAAACATCAGTGTGTACACAATTGATGAAATTTATCCCCTACACCATCGAGGTAGCCCTGTTATAATACCATATAGGTGTGTCTTCATATAACAGTATAAATAGCTCAAATATATATCATATAGCTTTAGAATAGTCATATATATATATATATATATA
>CANXYC010312659.1:0-101510 GCA_948193065.1 Aleurites moluccanus | reverse complement strand
GTAATTTTAATTAATATTATTAGTGTTGATATTTTATATTTAATTTGTATTTAATATATAAAACAATCGAGACCTAATTTTGACAATTCGAAATCTAATTAAATTAATCGAGACTAAATTCAATTAATTCGAAATATAATGATAATCAACCGAGACTTATAATTAAATTGAATATATAATATAATAATTGGAATAAATTAATTTGTATTATTTCAAATTTTTATATTATATATCCAAATTAATTAATTTTCTTAAAATATAATTTTTTTACAAAAATTTAGATAATATTAATTTTATTGCTTGTATTTAATTTAAATATATATATATATATATATATATATATATTAAAATTACAATTTTTTATAAATTAAAATTTTTAAAATTAATTATTTATATAAATTAAAAACTAAATAACAAAATGTAAAAAAATATAGGTTTATTTGTAAAATTTTTATTTTAATTATAATATTTTTATATATATAAATTAAATAAAAAATAAAAAAAAAATTTGCAGTGATAAACAGTAAAACACCAATTTGATATTTTACTGTTCACACATGCCATTTTGCAGTAGAAAATAGAGATGCATTGGAGAAGAAAAACTGCAGCAAAATGGCGTGCTGCATTGGAGATGGCCTAATAAACTGGTATGACGTTTTTCAAATTATGGTGTTTATTTATCTTTGAAATTTCATTAAATATATTTTTACCTAATCAAAATTGGGTGTAAAAGCATATTTGAAAACTTCAATTATCAAGAAAACTTAATTTTTTTCTATGAAAAACTATTCATAATGGTCTTTCAATTGGAGCAATTTTTTCTCGTAGACTTCCTAAATATTCAAGAGAATGCAGAACTTGTGGTGAATTAAAAATTATTGAACATTTATTTTTTAAATGGCAAATATGAATTGAGATTGGGATCTTCTCTTGTTTAAGATGATAGTTTTATTGCAGTTTGGGAAAAATACGGTTGCTATATTATCTGGTGTTCCTATAATTTATAATAAAAATAAGTACGAAATTATCAATTTATTTATTAAAAAATTTAGTATTTTTTTTAATCAAAAGATAATAATAATAATAATTTATAAAAAAAAAAAAAATAAGGGGCGGTCAATCACGTGTAAGCATCCCCGTGGTTGCCGGCCAAGGTCGGGAATTATACGCGTTTGGCCAATCTGTCGTAAGACGACGTCGTCTCATTTGACTGTGAAGTCCCGCCAGTTAACTTTCTCACTCTGCAAACAAAGATGTTATAATAAGTCTCCTCATTTTCACTCACTCACATCACATTACAGAGAAAAAAAAAGACTATAGGAGTACGGAAAAAGCTTTCTCTGCTTCACCGATCACTTGTTTTTGTCTCTCTTTCTGCTCTCTGTCCACTGGTACACTCTTTCCTCTCTCTGTTCACTGGTACACTCTTTCTCTCTCTACTTTCTCTTTCTATATGTGTGTGGAGATGTGAGTGAAAGGTGTGATTTCAACTTTGGATATGTGATGTTCAAGCAAGTTCATGACGAGATCTAGCTGTTTAATTAGTTTTTTTTTGTACATTTTTTGTTTTTTTGTTTTTGAAATTTATCAGATGAGATGAGATTTAGATCCTTAGTTGTTTGTTTGGGTTTTTGTTTGTTTGTTTGTTTTAATTGAGCTACACTTTGCTAATTTTAGTTAGGAATTCATTAGCATATGGTAGTTAACTTTGATTTTGTTAGTTTTAGCTTTATCATATTGTGAAATTTAAACAATAATTAAGAAAGAAGGATTAGGGCTGGTTTTTTTAATGATTTTGATCTGCATTTGTATGTTTATTGTAGTATTTTGAATAGGCAATAATTGATCCTGAGGTGCTTGATGTGAAATTTAAGGAAAATATGGATATGGGTTTTTCATGTAGAATGGTTAAAAGAAAGCATCCCCTGAACTCCTAGTTTTTATATTCAGAAGAATTGAAGAAGAAATGTGGTACTTGTTACTAAGAAATTATGAATTAAAATTAACGGTCAAATGGTTCGTCAGCCATGATTGCTATGCGTGCACATAAATACCTGTACTAGTAATAGGATAATGATTGATTGTTTGTATATTTCAAGACTGTCATTGCAATTGAAAGTTTGATTTTTTCATTGCTTTAGTGTTATAATTATTTATAATGGATTTGTTGTTGCAGATGTATTGATCAAGTTATAGGTCTATTATGTATCATAGGATAAAATTTGTTGAAGCACTTTTTTCTTTTTAGGATTTTGTCATAGCAGTGATGTCGGGGAATGCTCTCAGAGATCTAAATTCACTACCTGGATCTGAGAGGAAGATTGAAAGTTCTAGTAAAGGGAGCTTTACCAAACCTTACTGTGAGAACACTGATGAAAATGTAGAAAAATGGCAGAGAAAAAGCTCTGCCCCGCCTGTTTCAGCTACTGTCAGTGGAGGTGAAACTGTGAATCATGGAGTAGAAATATTTAATTCAGAGGTAGAATATATTGAATCTGAGAATTTGAGTGATGTGGAGGATGTTGATACTGGTGTAAAGGTTAGTACATTGGACTTATCATTCCAAATGTTACATGTTTAGATTTTAAAGGACCTGTAGACTTGCATTTTATGTTATATGCATTTATTTCTTGTTCCATTTGTCAGACACTCATGGCTGGACTAGACTCTAAAGATTGGGTTCTGGTTTGTGAATCACTCAACAATGTACGTCGACTATCCATATTTCACAAGGAAGCATTGCTGGATATGCTGTAAGTCCCAAATTTTAACTTGATGATCTGATTGATAAGGCTTTATTGTTTAAAATAATTTCATCCCTCTTGTTCTTCACTCAATGAATCAAATTCTTATGATCATTTTCAATACAGGGGGGATGTGATACCACTCATTGTGAAGTCATTGAAGAATCCAAGGAGTGCTGTTTGTAAAACTGCAATTATGACTTCGGCTGACATGTTCAGTGCATATAATGATCACTTAATTGATTCGTTGGATCCTCTGGTACTTTATTTCCGTGGGTGTTTGTGCCTGATTTGCTTTAGCTCTTTTGTTCATTGTTTTTGTCCCTGTGAAAAGCTTTTTTTTTTTTTTTTTTTTTTACCTGAGAATGTGGCGAAATTTCATGGGTGCAGCTTGTACAGCTTCTTCTCAAGTCTTCACAAGACAAACGATTTGTATGTGAGGAAGCTGAGAGAGCTCTGGTGGCAATGACTACTTGGGTTTCCCCTACATTGTTGTTACCAAAGTTGGAGCCATATCTTAAGAACAGGAATCCTCGAATTCGTGCCAAGGCATCAATGTGCTTCTCTCGAAGTGTACCTCGACTGGTAGGAAAATGGATTTTGATAGTCATTTGATTATTCAGGTTTATTAATATCTCCTTTGCTTTTTTATTTACACTTGGTTTTCAAAGGAAAAAAAGAAAGGGGGGAAGGGAGGGGGCAGGGGGCAAAACTGGGTGAATGCTCCAGGGACCTGCCTTTTCTCATTGCATTCTTATTTCTGTATTTGTTATATTTCTGTCCATGTCGTTGCCAAAGCACTTGCTTGTGTGATTTGATAATTTCACAGTACTATTTTCTTGTGTGATTTGGTAGTTTCTGCTTGTGTCGTCTGCCTTTGATGCAAAGCTTATAGCATTATTGTGTTCACATGGTATTTTGGTTTCCTGTATTTATTCTTATATATACGTATGTCCTTCTGCTGTGAGAAGTAGGGATTGCTCCTTAATTGTGTGTGAACCTTTGGAAAACTGGTTTCATTTAAGGATTTTTTTGGTCGTCATTTTGATTCACTTTCTAATTCTCCATCTTCCCTACCTGTTTGGGGTCTAGCATGCATGCATATTAATATGTGAATGTGCGTGATAGATGATTTGATTTGATTTGTAATGAAATATAAAATTTTGAATGCTTGTACTGGATTGAGGTAATATTGTTGCCTTCATGTGCACTCATTCCTAATCTTTCCCCTCTTTGATCATTTAATAATGTTTATATCAACAGGGTGTTGATGGAATTAAATCATACGGGATTGACAAATTGATCCTAGTGGCTGCATCACAGCTCAGTGACCAACTTCCTGAATCGAGGGAGGCTGCTAGATCCCTCCTTTTGGAGCTGCAAACTGTATATGAGAAGTCACACGACCTCACACCAACAATATCCGAACATTCGGAGCTGAGTTCTTGGGAGCAGTTCTGTCAGTCAAAACTCTCCCCTTTAAGTGCACAAGCAGTGCTTCGTGTGACCAATATTGCTCGGGAGGGCCTTGTTTTGGGTTCCTGACAGAAGTTAATATGAGTATATGATCTTCATTGAGCAGAGTCTGTAATTCCAATTTTTTCCCCCTTTTATTCATCATCATTTTCCGGTAAATACCAAGAAAGGTTGAGTATGTCTGAATTGCGGTTAAACACGTAGTTGACCTGAAATATTCTTTGCAGATGTATTACTGCTGGTCTTCAATTACTTAATGCAGTTATGAATTTATGCAGCTTAGGTTTTTTTTTTGCATTGCTGTATGGTTACCCATTTAACCTTTTGCTGTGTGGTTACCCATTTAACCTTTTATTGTTCATACTGTAAGCTACTATCCCGTGGGAATGGGAATGAATGCTTGTTTCCTCCAGTGTAGCAATGAAAAATGTCATAATAACACTAAAATTTAAAGTTATTTCAGTCTGTCTTATTTGAAATTTGATGATCACAAAATGATTAACAATTTTCAAATTAATGTGTTAATAAAATCATAAGCATAGTTTTAGTTATTTAGACAGCTTAAAATAACATTGCAACACACGACAAAATGCTTCAACTACAAATGCTTTAAAAAATTAAAATAAAAAAGAATGTGATTATAAAGAATAAAAGTGATTTGTTTGTTTATTAAGTTGGGTAAGGTAAGATTAAGATAGATCCAGGTGGTTTAATTACAGGTTGGATGTCTTAATTATAAATTAAGATCTCATCAATCTTTTTGTTTTTTTGAAAATTCAAATTTATTTTCCAGATTGGCATTATTTAATTTAATTTAATGAAAAGATTGAAGTATCATTTGTCTTTATTTTTAAAATTTGGACCATCTGTGTTTTATTTTATTTTGTTTTAGCTATTGACCAAACCTTTTAGGAATACAATAAATAATTGGTAACGTATGTATAAAAAGCAATATATTCATACATATAAAAAAATGAATGACAATATATATTCCTTTTATTATTCAAATTAGGTAATTTTTAACTAATAATGTCCACATAAATACTATGGGGTACATGCTACAATTTAAAATGCTGTCAGCTCAGGATCCATTGGGATAAATAATTATTTAAAATTATTATGAATTTAAATTTGAATTTAAAATATTAAAATTATAAAAAATAAATATGATAATAAATTTTAAATACTTAATTATCTTAATGGACCTTTAATAAATTCACCTATCATGATTTCGTGTAATTTCTATAGTTTAATGTAATTTTCATAATTTGTATCTTATTATAATATTATTAAGAATTCCTCTTTACATTAAAATAATAATTACAATAAAAATTACCTAAATAATTTAAAATATTATTCAAATTTTGTAATAGGAATAACAATAAGAAAGAATATAGGTTTTGCAATTTTCTACAATTATAAACCAACTAAATATTATTATTGAGTGTTTGTATTATCTTATTGATAATTGGTTCAATTTTTTAGACTCAACATTTAGAAAATAATTTCTAAATATAACAATAAGATTTTACATAGTTGAATTTATTTATAAAAAATATCTAGTCTTAATAAACATATAAATTTACTCAAAAAATTTTTGAGATTTAAGAAAGAAAATAAAAAAAAAAACTCATTATATCATATGTTTTGATTTAAAACTATATACCTAATTAATAATTTTGGGATAGAAAATTACATTTACTAATTAATCAATTTGAATCTTCTGTTTCATTACATATCTTACTTTTTATTTTATATTTTTTTTATGCGTCACATTATTTATGTAAAAATATTGGCTGCAAAAATATTTTGAAAGAAAAATGACGTGTGTATAAATTACACTTATTAATTAATCCATTTGAATCTTTTATTTTATTATATGTCTTATTTTTTATTTTATATTTTTTTATGTGCTATATTATTTATGTAAAAATGTTGACTGTAAAAATATTTAAAAAAAAAGTAATGTGTGTATAAAAAAAATATGAAATAGAATCTGGACTGCTGGTTAATTTGATAAAATTTGGAGGCAGCTTAGAGCCTCCTTGAAATTTATGTTGTTCTCGATAATTATTTCTAATAATTTAATATATATATATATATAAGCATCATATAAGGTAATTAGCCAATAATATATAGTCTGATTGGCTATGGCCTATGGGTAATGTCTTCTAAGTTCTAACCCTATCATTATGTGAAAAATGTTTAGCTTAATTTCCTGTTCATATTAAGTTGTAAAAATTTGTGAATATAAATATTTATAATAAATATATGTATTATATATAATATCTCCTAAAAAAAAACTTATAATGCAATTAAAAAAACAAAAAAAATGGACATCAAATGGCACTTAATAATCAAAAGAAAGAAGAGTGCTGAGACAAAAAAACATCAAGGTACAGGAAATAAAGAAAACCTCGTGTGAACTATTAAACGCTGCAATCATATTTTTGTCTCGTCCTATAAATCTTGGTTCTTTCTTACCCACTCCATAAAAATTAACCAAACCTCTTCTATGTCAATTATCAAAATATCCCTTCCAATCAATCACCTGCTTTCACAAAACATAGATGCATCCCCACTTGTTTTCTATAACTAAATCTTCAAATCTTTCCTCACCAAAACCCTCAATAGCAATTACACTATACACAGATAATTGGTGGGTTTTGGGATGTGAATAAAAAAAAATAAAGATTTTAATTAACAAGCAATAAGGATCTTGGGCTTGCAACAGAGGTTATAATCATGGCAATTGTAATTTCTGTGATTCTATTGTTTGTGGCTATTGGGTTATTGGTTCTAATTCATTCTTGTATTGTTGGAAGAAGCTTTAGAAACAATTCTGCAAATGAAAGAGACAGGGGCAGAGACAGTCCTGAAAGAACAAGAAATATGCATCAAGATGAGTTAGAAAAGCTTCCAAGCTATGATTTTATAGCAAAAAGCAAGGGAAGTAGTCCAGTAGATTGTGCTGTTTGCTTAGAAAATTTCAAGACTGGTGATAAGTGCAGGTTGTTGCCCATTTGCAACCATAGTTTCCATGCTGAATGTGTAGATTTATGGCTTTTAAAGACACCCATTTGCCCAATTTGTAGAACTAGTACTACTACTGTTGCTGATTCAAGAATTGCAAGGCCCGTGATTGGTGAGGGAAGTAGCCATTTTAGTGACAGTATTTACATGAGAGGGAGCATCACAACTACACATAGTAGCCATTTTAGTATTGTTAGTATTGATCAATCCAGAGAAGGCCAAGCTTCAGCAATTATTACGGAGTTGAGGCAGAGCCAAGAAGGTGAAAGAAACAGAGGAAATTCTAATGGTGGAATTGAACTGATGATACAAAATCAAACCAATTTAGTTGCAACCCAGTTGAGTTCTAATCCCTCTTAGAAACGTTAATGTTATATAATTACCTTTTATTGTATTTTACAATACTTTAATGTGTCGGTCTTTCTTGAATCGCTATGCAGAATGTTCAAACTTTAACCATTTTCTGTCTTGAAATTTTTTCTTATGTATTTGAAAAAAATACAAGAAAACAACAATTTAATAAGTTAATCAAAGATTAGTTTTGGTAAATCTAGTCAGCTTAAAACAGCATTACAACTCATGACATAATGGTTCAACTACAAAGGTTTAAAATAATATTTTTTGAGAAAAGTAGGGTTAAAGAATAAAATTGATTTGGTTTGTTCATTAAGGTGGGTAAGGTAAGATTGAAGATTAGATCCAAAGGGTTTAATTAGTTGGATGTGTTGATCACATTAAGATCTCATCTATCTTTAATTGTTTCTCATATTGGCAATTAATTACATTTTGGTGGAAGATTAAAAAGATTAATTAAATGTCTAATAATTAATCATCTAAAATGTATTTATCACTCATATTTACTTATCAATTCAATAATTTTTTTTAATACAGTCGAAATCTTTCATTTTCTCACTCGTATTTTTATTTATAAATCACATCATTTATAAAAAAATTTAACTGTCAAAATATTTAAAAAATAATAATGAATTATTTTTAATATGTTTCCCTTTTATCTGAATTATATAAAAGATTAATTATTATTTTTCTATAACCACTAATCTTTTGCTGTATCTAAATAAAAAATCTCTTGATAATTGAAAGATATTAATTCTTCCATAAAATGAAAATTAGATATTACATTGAATTGAATTGTAAAAAATTAGTTTACTTTTAATTAGTGTATATATATATATGAAGGTTATTGCAAATAAATATTTTCAAATTCATTTTTTAAAAACAAATCTATACTTTGAAAGAAGAAAATTTTTATTTTGTTCATCTTATTGTTCATAATTAATACAAGATCCTCTATTAACTATGATACATCAACATACCTTTTATAATCATCACTATTAATTAATAATGCAATTTATTTTTTAAATTATAGTAAAATAGATATTTTAACAAACCAAAAAAGAAAACAATTAAAAGTGTGAAAAAATTAATAAATTACATTAATTTTTCCAAGACCCCAATTCTAATGCATTCCAAAACTAACAGGTTGTAATTTTGTGGGAGTATGGACAAATTCTATCTATGATTTTAATGGGCCGGTCATTGGCATTTTGAACTTAGATTGGTCCAAACTCAAACTTCTAAAGGGGCTACTAAAATGGGCTTTTGATTTAGAATTTTGGACCTAACAAAGCAGAAAAGCCATGGACAAAACTTTACAGGAAATATTACTGAAATATTGTTTTTTGACTTTTTTTTTTTTAATTTTAGGATTTTTTTTTTTTTAATTTTTACTAATTTTTTGGGTATATGTTTGATATATGTATAGTATATTTTTGATATATATCATATTTTTTAAAAAATATTTTTAGATATGCAGTATTTTTTAAAAAATATTTTTAAATATGTAGTATTTTTGAATTTTTTTTTCTAACAATAAAAATGAAATATTTTTTATTTTTCGGTATTTTTGAAAAAATCCCAACTTTATATGCATATTGTTTGAATATATATATATATAATAAAAGAAAAACTTGTTTAGTTTATAAAAAATATTATAAAATTAATCTTCCAATCCTAATATGATAAATTTAATACATTTTAATTTATAAATGAGTAAATATTGAAATTAATTGATTTATATTAAATATAATATCTAACCGCTTATAAATCCTCTGTATATTTTATATTTACTCCAAGTATAATCATTTTCTAACACATGATAGTGAATATCTAATCTTTTTAGAAAGTCCCAACTTCTTTAATCTATCTCTCTAATTGATTATCAAATAGAAATTTGTCGCAAAATCTGATTCACTTTTAATGTTATATCTGTTACCATTAAAAAAAATTAATTAAAGAGGCTACAACAGTCTATCAATTTGCCACCACCATTTCTATGCAAGTGTATACATTGATACATGCAAATATAAGAAACAAAAAGGAAGTTTTCTTTAGTTAATATAAAACCTAAACTATCAAATTTCAATTGGACTCTTCATGAAGCTGTGTAGTTTTCTAATGAGATAATAAATAAATAACACACAACAAAAGCAAAAGATACAATAAATAATTATATATTTTGCTAAGTATAAGTCACCATTTGAAATAAAGTGTTGAGATATATATTAAGGGATCTCTTGGAGAAGGAACATTACTTGCAGCCTCATCCAATTTGAAGTTAAAAGCATATTCAGACAGTGATTGAGGAGGATGTAATGAAACAAGAAACTCTACAACAAGTTTTTGTATATTTATGGGCAATTCATTTATCAATTGGAAGTCTAAGAAACAGAAAACTGTTTCTAGAAGCCCTACAGAAATAGAGTAGAGCTATGGCAGCAACTACATGTAAAATTATTTGGTTGCTATATATGATGCAAGACTCGGGAGCTAAAACACATTGAGCCACATACTTTACATTATGATAATATGTGAGTGGCACATTACCAGAAATTCATGAAAGAACATAGCACAGAGCTTGATTGTCATTTTATTAAAGAGAAGATGCTATATGGTTTTATCAAATCTCAGCATTTGAAAACTGAAGAACAGTTAGCATATGTATTTACTAAAGCTCTGCATGTAATACACTTCAAAAGTCTTTTGGTCAAGATGCACATACATTAAATGTATACTCACCTTGTGGGAGTCTGGATTGAGGAAGGCTGCTGTATATTTTTACATAACAGTCTCTCATGTGTTTAATTTTAGATATTTAAAAATTTTTGTAAAAATTTATAAAAATTATAATTAGATAGTGTTTTATATAATGAATCCAATGATTTATTTTTTTATGCTAAACAAAAATCAAATTGACAGCTAAAAATGTATTATAAATTATAATACATTTTTAACTGTCAATTTGATTTTTATTTAGTATAAAAAATAAACTATTAAATTCATTATATAAAATATTATTTAATTACGATTTTTATAATTTTTTATAAAAACTTTTAGGTATCTAAAATTGGACAGAGCTACTATGGGAGTCTCAAAACTAGAATTATTAGCTCAACATTTATAGTTACTAATGTCAATTAATTATTTTCTGTTCTGTAACTGCTTAGCCTTCCATTACTGTTATAAACCATTTCTAGTCGATCAATAAATGTGATATGTCCGATCATGCCATGTATTTGGGAAAGTTGTCCATGAAAATAAACTTTTTCTTGGGCCTGAATGTGATAATGGAAAATATCAATCTTATTCAGCAAAATAGTACACTCATTTGTTTATATACGGGAAAATTATTAAACCTTTAAAACTTTATAAAACTTATTCAAACAAACTAATTATTTACTTGTAAGCTCATAGAATGACCAAGTAGGAATTACATAATGACTAGATATATATTTATACTGATTCAAACAAACTAATTATTAACTAGGTAGGATTTACATAATGACTAGGTACCAAGTGTTGGCAATGTCACGTGTTAACTTAGAAGGTTGACAACACTTAGCTTGGATTGCCAAATTTCCAAGCCAAGTGTTTGATGCTTAGCCATATTTATATATTTGTACCCAGTAGGGACACACTTCCAATTTGAGAGACCAGTATTTAGTTGGCCTAACTGAGAGATATTTTAACCGTTTAAAAAGTGTTATTAAATTTAAGTTTTTATTAATAAAATAATTAATATTGAGGAAGTTTATATATCCAAAAAAAAATATTTTATATTTGAATTCGAAATAATTAATGTTTAATGTGATGATTAAATACCGAATAATTTATAAAAAAAATTAAAAATTAAAGGCTAAAAATAATTATGGACAAAATAAATTAAATTTGTGAAGTGAATATAAAAAGTTTTAAAATATTTATTATATTGTAAAATATTTATTTTTATAAAATTAATAATATACTGATAACAAATACAACTTTGTTATGAAAAATAAACAAAATAAGGATAAAAACAAGAATAAGAAGAAGAACAATAATAAGAATATAGAAGATGGAGTTTTCTATTATTTTCTTGGTGTGTATTATAAAGTAATATGAACTCCTATTTATAGAGTTCATCTTCATCATATGTTACAATATATAAAAATCAACCATAAATTATAACATAAATTACAACATAAAATGGTATAATAAAATTAAACTTAATTACAAAAACTTATGAGTAGTGGGATAGATGAATAGACATTCACATTTATCTTATGAGTAGTGGGATAGATAAATGGACATTTACATTTATCTATATATTTATAACAAACTTAAAATTTACGGCAATTTATAAATATTTTTAGAAAAAAAAACATATAATAAATAAAATTCTAAAAATTTTGAGGGACTAAATGTATATATTTTAAAAAATATTTAATCTAACATAAAAAATTTGAGACCAGTATGATATATTTTTAAAAATATATAGGCATAAAAATTAATTTTAAAAAATTTAAAAGAGATCAATATATATATATATATTAAAATTTTCAGTGGACTAATATAATAAATTTTCAGTGGACTTATATAATATATTTTAAAATATATATGTAAAAATTAATTTTGAAAAATTTGAGATCCATACCCCTCTCAAACATTAAAGTAATTCCGCCCCCCTGCTTGCACTGTTGCACATAAATTCTAATGGTAGTAATTTCTGCATGAAAAATCGAGTTTTCTTTTTTTTTTTTTTGCAAGTGTTTATTCTAAAAAATTTACAATTCTCAAACATCAAGTGATATTTTCTAATACTTATATATAAAAATTTAGGAAATCCTTTCCAAAATTAAACAGTCTGAATTTCAGTCAATTCAAATTAATAAAAATATAAAAAATAATTAATATTATGAGTTAAAATTTTCATAAATTTTAAATTAATTTTAATGAAAATTCAATTATATGAATAATCCAAATTTTAAAATCTAAACGTTCACTAAAATTTGATTCGAAATTCTTCAATTTTTTTAGCCGACAAGTTGTCCAAATTCAAGATTATCCAAATTTCAAGTCTATTGAAAAGATATGACAATATGTACATTTTGTTTTTATTTTATATATTTTTAATTCATATTATGATTAATATATACAGAATGGATAAAAATTAATTTTTTATAAAATAATAAAAAATTATTGAGCAGAATTAAAATAAACTATTTCTATTCACGTAAAAATTAATTCATATAAATATATTTTTATTTATATTTATATAAATTTATTTTTATATAAATAATAATAAATTATTTTCATCTTATTTAATAATTTCTTAAAAATATCATTTTATAGTTCTAATTGACCTCCAATGCAATGTCATCTGGAACTATAAAATGGTATTGATAAATAGTAAAACATCAAATTTAGTATTTTATTGTTGATAACTTTATTTTTTTTCTTTTATTATTTAATTTTTATGTATAAAAAACTTATAATTAAAATCAAAATTTTACAAATAAGCCTATAATTTTTTTGACTTATGTTATTTAGTTTTTAATTTATACAAACAATTAATTTTAAAAATTTTAATTTATAAAAAAATTTCATTATATTTAAATTGTAATTTTTAAAATAATATATATAGATTCTTACATAAATATTTAAATTAAATACAAATAATAAAATTAATATTACCTAAATTTTTGCAAAAAAAATTCTATTTTAAGAAAACTAATTAATTTGGACATATAATATAAGAATTTAAAATAATATAAATTAATTTATATTAATTATTATATTATATGTTCAATTTAATTATAAGTATTGATTGATTATCATTATATTTCGAATTGATTAAATTTAGTCTCGATTAATTTGATTAGGTTTTGAATTGTCAAAATTAGGTCTCGATTGGTTTATATTAAATATAAATATTAATATAAAATATCAACACTAATAATATTAATTAATTTATTAATCACCATAAACAAATCAAGAATAAAAATATCTACATTATGTTTCGTAATGTATTAATTAATTATTTATGAAAAAAATATATTAACTCAGATGATTAAATCAACATTATTATATATTTTTTATATTTATGTTTAATTTTAATTATAAATATAATATATTTTTTATTAAAAAAAAAAATTATATTTAATGTGATATAAATTATAAAATAATATAAAATTAATTATATTTTAATATTGTTGGCTGGAAATCACCTTAATAGTTTCTCAACAATAATTCCATGCAAAAGCATGTGTTTGAATCCTGCAAAATCCTATTCTATGGAAACGTGCTTTTACTTTTTAGTTCTGAAAATGACTATTTAATGAATGAATTAATGACTTATTAATATTCTACTTATTATAATTAAACACATATAAAAATACCTATAGCATTTATATTTAAATCTAATGTATTGATTTATCTCAATTTTTAAAATTAATTAGATTAATTAATTTTAATTTAAAATTTTAATTATAATTATATTTTATAATTCGAAATTAGATAATAATAATAATTTATTAATTTTTAATAATTTGAATTAATTATAAATGAAATGTGAAATGTGATTTAAATGATAAAATTTAAATATCACTTTATAGAAAATATAAACATTAAAAAAATAATTATAAATTTTAAAATATAATTTAATTTTATTAACCGTATCTCCCAAAACGAAAATAGCTGTAGTCAAATAAAAAATAATTTGAGCCCACTTTCTTTAGAAGTAAAGAATCCGACCCATCATCTAATTACCCACCGAAAATTGAACCCAGGGGATCTGATGCATGAAGAATCCAACCCTAAACCTTTACTAAATAGAATACGACAAAGATGGGCATCTGTTCGAAGTCACACTCCGGGTCGGATACTTTTTCAATCGGATCCTCAGCTTCTCCTACGTAATCCTCGTTTGTAATTATAACCTCCAATGGTGTTTTTACATCTCACTCAACAAACGAAACGACCCTTCAAAATCCATTTTCGGACTCAGGTCAGAACCCGCTTAAGCTTGGAATTCGACCCATCTGTCTACTTTTCAACTCAATATAAATGACTTCCCTATTTTCTTTGCTTTTAATTTTTTCTTCATTCTCTGGATTTTGAATATGGAGTCTCTATATAGCGACGAGTCTGATAAGAAAGACTAACAAAAGGGCAGTGAGAAACCAAACAGGGGAAAAGAAATTTTGAGAGCGTGAGGCCTGAGGGGAAATAAAGAAGAATTAGAGTATAAAGAATGGCAAATACAATGCAAGAGAAAAGAGGATTAGAAGAGAAATGGGAAGCCGTTTCCGAGGAAACTGAATTCATGATCTCCATAGGAACTAAAGCTGAAACAGATTTTAATTTCCATAGGATTTCATTTCCTTCCATAAAGAAAATAAATAAAAATCTGGATTCTTGAAAAAAAATTTAAGCAAGCAGAAATTTAAAAGCCAAGAAATTCAATGTAGCATGCAAAAGATATTTTAAAGAGAAGAAAGTTTTTAAAAATATTGCTTTTGCAGATAGAATCTGTACAAAGTTGGGTTTATACAATTAATTACCATTAATTTATTGTCGGCATGAATCAAGTAGATGTTGAAATTTTGTCCGATTTGGACTAGTAGGAAGAGGATGACAAGACGGACTCTACCACGTAGAAAATGCCACCTTCACTTCGTCTCTTCTATAAATTTTCTGCAACTCTCAATTCTAATTCCCACAACCAAAAACTTTATTTTCTCACCATCAATCAAAGCTTTGCAACTTGAAAGAAATACCAAACATGGAGTCTACAACTTGTAAAGATAAGTCACAGTATCATGTAGTTTTATTCCCTTTTATGTCCAAAGGCCACACCATTCCACTTCTCCACCTAGCCCACCTCCTCCTCCGCCGTAACATTTCCGTCACCGTCTTTACAACGCCGGCTAACCATCCTTTCATTGCTGAGTTTATTTCAAATATTACCACTTATAATAATTTCTCTATAATTGATCTTCCTTTTCCTGAAAATATACCTGAAATTCCTTCTGGAGTTGAAAGCACAGACAAACTCCCTGCCATTTCTCTGCATCCTCAGTTTAGCCTCGCCACGAAATTGATGCAGCCAAACTTTGAAAAAACGCTTGAAAATCTCCGGCCAACTGTTGATTTTATAGTTTTTGATGGCTTTCTGTGGTGGATTGCAGAATCTGCTATAAAGTTTTCTATTCCAAGACTCATATTTTTTGGTATGTCTAATTTCTGTTCCTCTGTTTGCAGAGCTGTAGTAGAAGATAGAATTCTGACTAGGCTCGAGTTAGATGATGATGAGTTAGTCCCCGTAACTGAATTTCCTTGGATTAAGATCACTAAAAATGATTTTGATTCAACATTTAAAGATCCTGAACCAAAGGGTCCTAATTTTGAGTTAGTGATAAATTCATTAATAGCATCATCACAAAGTTATGGGATTGTATCAAATAGTTTTTATGAACTTGAGTCTTTTTTTGTTGATTACTGGAATAAACATAATAAACTGAAAAGCTGGTGTGTTGGACCTTTGTGTCTAGCCAAGTCCAAGACAGAACAGAGCATAGAACAGAACAAAGAACAGAGTATTGAAAGAGATTTTGAATCTTTCAAGAAATTACCCACTTGGACTCATTGGCTAGATAAGAAGTTAAATGAAGGAAGTTCAGTCTTATACGTTGCATTTGGATCTCAGGCGGAGATCTCAACAGAACAACTTAAAGAGATAGCAAAAGGGTTAGAAGAATCTGGAGTAAACTTCTTGTGGGTGATAAGGAAAAAAGAATCAGAACTCAGTGATGGGTTTGAAGAGCGGGTAAAAGAAAGAGGAATTGTATTGAGAGATTGGGTTGATCAAATGGAAATATTAATGCACAAGAGTGTTAAAGGGTTCTTAAGCCATTGTGGATGGAACTCTGTTTTAGAAAGTATATGTGCAGGAGTACCAATTCTTACTTGGCCAATGATGGCTGAACAACCTTTGAATGCAAGATTAGTGGTGGAGGAGCTTAGAATTGGGTTAAAAGTGGAGACTTGTAATGGGTCAGTGAGAGGGTTTGTTAAGAAGGAAGGTTTAATAAAGATGGTGAAGGAGTTGATGGAAGGAGAGATGGGAAAAGAGGTAAGAAATAAAATGAAGGAGGTTTCAGAAATGGCCAAGAAAGCTATGGAGGAAGGGACTGGATCATCATGGTGCACATTAGACAAGCTCATTAAAGAGATTTGCAGCAGCAAAGATTATGAGTTGCAGAAGCAGTGAAATGGAGTGTTTTTAATATCCTTGGTCAATTTGCTAGTCTATTAAAATTAAGTTCCTCTATTCATACATTTAAAAATTATCTTTTAAATATTAATCTTAATAATTATTTCACACTATTTACTCTCATATTTATGTAAACCTTATTTTCTACATTTTCAAGTTATTAAATAAGATGGGAATTATATGCTCCTTTTTATTCAAAAGTTTAATTAAATTTTGTAGAAAATCTTTCATGTTGATGAAATTTCTCATGGATTTTCTTTTGCAAAGAAGTTTCAAACAAATTGCCTATGTGATATGAACTATGTATTAATGTGTTTTACTCAAATAATCCTGCTAAAGAATGGAGGCGAGAGAGCCCAAACATCACTAAATACGTTGGGATTCTATTATATTAAAGAATTTGGCTCTAGTATTGAATCTTTTAATTATAAATTAAGTTGGTTTAATGATATTAAAATTATTTTTAAAATTTAAAAATTTTGAATTTTATTTTTAATTGAAATTAAATTTATAAAATTGAATCGGTTAAAAAATTGGTGAAAGTAGATAATCAGAGGATTAAAAGTTCGACCGAAATTAAACTGATTAAACAAAAAAAAATTTATATATAATTTAATATTTATTATATATATGATAAAAATAAATATAATATAATTATAATTAAATTAAAAATTCATATAAAATCATATTTTTTATTATGTCAATTTTTTTAACTCAAAACAATATTATTTTTACTTGATAAAAACAACGTCGTTTTGAAAAAATAAATAAAAAATTAAAAACTGATCCATTCGAATAAAAAAAATCAATTTAGTGCGATTGATTCATCGATTTTTTAACTGATTTTTAGAGACGGATTATATAAAATTTACTAAATTAATTCTTGATTCAATTTTTAATTTTTTCAATTTAACTGATCAATTCGATTCGATTTTAATAACTATGATCATACATATAAAAGAATTATAGTCGGTTATTAACTATTATTTGATAGCCTTGTGAAGTATTTAGTAATTATTATTAGCTATAATTGTTGATATATTTAAAGATAAAAAGTTAAATATGAATATTTATTTTTATTTAAATATTATTTTTAATAAAATAATTTATTTTTTATTTAAATAAGTAGAAATAATTTAAAAAAAAAAATTAAATTGAAGGTTTTGTAACTAGCAGTAATTATTAAAAAAAACTAATTGAACACTGTTGTTGGATAATTTTATCTTAATTTTTTTAAATTTTATCATCATTTTAAAATTAATTATAACTTTATCAAATATTAAAATTGAAAAAATATTAATTATAAAATTAAAATGTCAAATTAACTTTTAAACTGATATTAAATTATTAGTTTAGCCCACAAATCTTAATAAAAGTCCTTTCAACTTTTCAATTTTGCGAATGTTCAAATTTAGATACTAAAATTTTAGATATTTTCACAAACAGAACAATAAGATATATTGGAAATTCTATCTAGTGAAAGGAAAAAAAAAAAAAAAGCAAAAAAGAAATATCATTGACTATAAACTTTATGTAAATAGGACAAACTTTTAATTTTTTGGAGAATCTTCTTGAAATTTCTTACATTGCTTAGTCAATGAATCAATTATTATTATTATTATTATTGATTGATTGATTGATTTGTTTGTTGTTGACTCCCTTATATTCATGTAGGCAATTTATTTTTAATATTGGAAATATGTTTTTAAATTAAATGTATACATATATTAAATTAATGCATATAGATTTTGTGGAATTTGGAGAAGTCTATTAATTTTTTAAAACAAAATTAAATATTTATTGATTAGTAAAATAATACAAAATTATTAATTATAATTTTTAGAATTAATATCAATAACAATTTAAGAATATAAATAATGATAAAAAAAATCATTAATCTTAGAAAAAACTAATCATTCCTTTAATTTATATGATCTGTATATCTGACATGAAATATAATCTTTATTGTATCTAGCTAATGGGTGAACCCTATTAAACTATGTTGTCATTTTATAATTTAAAAAAATTTTGTAAAAATTTTTAAAATTTATAATATAATAATATTTATTATAATAAATTAAATAATATATTTTTTATATGAAATAAAAATTAAATAAATATAAAAATATATATTAAAAATATATTAAATTTAAATTATTAAATTTTAAAAATTTAAATTTAATATATTTAATTTATTTTATGTAAAAAATATATCATTAAATTCGTTATAATAAAAACCATTGAAGGAGAACCACACAATAGATTAGGCCATGCTGCATACGCATGTCAAGTGAACACAAAAAGGCTTTTGTTGTGATTTCATTAAAAAAGAAAAAAACCCAAAGGATATTCCATTGCTGATGAGCGATGACCTCAATGGTCTCTATGACTCTTATCAGTAAATTGTCTTGCATATTTGTTTAATTAATTAAACAACAAACTAGAAAACTGAGGTATTGTCTAAATAATTAAGATTTTTTATATCATTTTGATATTTTTATGTCTTATTTTATATATTTTTATATATATATTATATATTATTTTTTAAAAATATTTTAATAATTAATAATTTTTTATTAATTATATAATATATAAATTTATATAATATATGAGATAAAACATTAATCGTCTCTATCCATAATAAAATTTCTTCTATTTTCAAATATCATTTTTCTTTTGCCAACTTGGTTTTCACTTCTTCATTTTTAAGTTTTTTTAGTTTTTACTTCCAATCTGTACCCAAATAAATATATTTCCTGTTTTCTTCTTAATTTTCTAATTTTGAGTTTTGTCATTCTTCTGAACTTATTAATTATAAAAATTTAACTTTTATAGAGAAGTCTGTTTAACTTTAGAAAAACAAAATCTCTTCTAGAATTTCAGAGAAAGAACTCTTTCTTTTTCTTTATTTTTTTTTACCATTTATTATCTTTTTTAGCCTAACAGTAGACTTCATCATATATTTTTCTTTCTACTTAATTTTATTATTCAATAATATTTAGATTTATTCTTATTTTTAGCAAATCTAATTTTTTTATATTTATTTCTATTTTGGTTATTTATTTTTTTTTATTTCCTTTTATTGTATATCTTTTTTATTTCCTTTGCCCTTTTTATAGTGCATTTTAGTTTTTTATTTAGAAATAGTTGAATCAAAATTACTTTTAGTTTTACTTTTAGTATCAAATTTTTATTTATTAGTGTCCATATCAAATTTGCATAGCTAAAAAGTGAGTATTATTTATCGTTAAATACGATTCAATATTTTAAATCAAGATTATTATTATTCCTATTTCTATTTTTAGTATGTTTATATTATTTTTAAAAAAATATAATTTTGTATTATTCTATTCAATTAATTAATAAAATATTTAGTTTAATTTTTTTTTTTAGAAAAGTAGCAATAGTTGATTTTCTTTGGACAACAATTTCCAATTTTTCATTCAAAAAAAATTTCCAAAATAGTAAACATAATTTTCAAACTTGGTTATTTAAGAAAACCTTTCCATAGAAGCGGTCAACATTAATTGATAAAAAATTATTAATCAAATTGAATAGAAGTAATCCGATTAAATCGGTTCAGTTAAATAAAATAATTGATTCAATTCAATTAAATAATATAAAATTTTTAATTTTTAATTTTCGTTTAGTTAGGAAATTTTATTTACTAAATAAACTGAACTAATCGATTTACTTATTTTTTAGATAAATAAATTAGAAATTTCAATATTTGGTAATAATTTATATACCTATATTTATATATATTTTTTTATTTTTTTTATGAATTTATAAAATAATTGATGTATAATTAGTTTGTATATTTAAATTTATGAAATATTAGGGTATATTATTTATTTTTAATATTGTATGATATTATTTCATGCCATGATTTTTTTTAATTATTTCATGCCATGATTTTTTTTTAATTTTCATATAAATAAATTAGAAAACTTTAATGTTATAAAAGATAAATACATATAATATATTTAAATTTAAGTCATTTTATAATTTTTTTTAAAGTAAAATATAATATATTTAATAAAAATTTAATATCTTGATATGATTAATTTGATTTTATAATTAATTTGATTCGGTGAGTTGGATTAATATTTAATCATTCGATCAATAAAAATTATTAATTGAATCACTCATTGCACACTCCTAAATTCATCATTCACTAGGAATGTTTAATCATTGCATAAAGGTTTAATGATGGAGATGAACTTCAAAACTATAGCTATAAAATATTCAGAATTTCTAGAAGAAGAATAAACTGGAATCCTACTAAAACAAAACAAAACAAAACAAAAGCAGTCAATTGTGGTCCAATTCTCGAGTTCACTACAAAACTCTTCTTTCATTGCTATGGAATCCTACCATAACAAAATAAAACAAAACAAAACAAAAGCAGTCAATTGTGGTCCAATTCTCGAGTTAACTGCAAAACTCTTCTTTCATTGCTATGGAATCCTACCAAAACAAAACAAAACAAAACAAAACAAAAGCAATCAATTTAAGGATGACAATAGGGTGGGGCGGGACGGAGAACCATCTCCATCCTCATCTCCGTTTTAGCGGAGAACTTTTATTTTTGTCATCGTTTCATATACGGGGATAATTTAATCCCCATCCTCATCCATGCGGAGATCTCCATTATTCTCAATTAAATTTTGTATTATTAAATTTATTTATATTTATAAAATTCATAAATAATAGATAAAAATATAAAAAAATTTATTTAAAAAATATTAATAAATTCAAACATACAAAACATCCATCAAACATAATTAAAATATAAATATTTTAATATATAAAAAATATTCAATAATATTTTTTAATAAAATATTAAAAATTCAGCATACATTAAAGTACGAGTACTTAAACAAATTTAATCTAATAAGTGCTTTCAATAAACTCCAATAATCTCATAAAAATTATTTATTGAACAAATTATTCCTTATATATATATATGTTATTAATTAATATAATTTTATATAAGGAATAATTAAATAAATATAATAACGGTCCCCACGGGATGGGGAATACACTTCCCGTCCCCGCCCCGTCTCCACTAATGGAGAAAAAATATTCCCTATTCTCATTTCCATGGAGAGATAAATCGCGAAATTCCTGTCTCATTCGAGACAAATCTCCGCGGAGAACAAGATTCCCCACCCATTACCATCCCTAAATCAATTGTCGTCGAATTCTTGAGTTCACTGCAAAACTCTTCTTTCATTGCTATAAAATAAGACATCCTTGCCATTCAAATCAAAATTGATTTTATTTTTCTATATTGATTAGTAGAAAAAGCCAAGATTACAAATCCTAAACTCTTAATAATTTTCTTTTTTTTTTTTTGGTAAATTGAAATGACTTCATAATTTTTTTTTAATAGGAAAAACATCCATTCAGATTATTTATTTTATTTAATATCACATTTTTTTATTTCATATATTTTTTCATATATCATATTACTAATAAAAAAATATTAACTGCTAAAATATTAAAAAAATAATATTATATATCAAAAAAATATATAAATAGAAAATAAAATATTAAATAAAATAAAAATTTCGAATTGAAAAATCACTTGAGTATTGCATAATTTAACTTAAAGCTTTTATTAATCAATTAACCAAATATAAATATAGAGTTTTTTTATAATTATATTTTAATTGAAATTTAAATTTATAATCATAATTTTTAAATTAATTTTAATTTTATTTTAATATCATTATTTTTTAAAAAAATAAATTTAAATTCAAACTTATAATATCACAATTATGAACACAAATTCAATATTATTTAAACAAATCTAAAAGGCAGTAAGTAGTATAAATATAGAGAGTGAGACTTGGTGATAGGTAAACTCTAAACAATTAAGAAGATGGATTATACATTTAGCTATTCACAATATCACGTCATTTTGTTCCCCTTCATGTCAAAAGGGCACACCATCCCCATCCTTCACCTAGCCCACCTCCTCCTCCTTCACCACCGTGGTATTTCTATCACCATCTTCACCACTCCGGCGAACCACCCTTTCATTGCCGAGTCACTTGCTGGAACTACTGCAACAATTATTACTCTACCCTTTCCTCAAAATATCCCTCAAGTCTCTTCTGGCATTGAGAGCACAGACAAGCTCCCTTCCATGTCTCTTTTTTCTTCATTTGCCTTGGCCACCAAACTCATGCAACCAGAATTTGAACGTGCAATTGACAATCTTCACCAAAGAATTGATTTCATGGTTTCTGATGGGTTTCTATGGTGGACTTTAGAGTCTGCAATGAAATTTGGGTTTCCAAGATTTGTATTCTATGGTACGTGTAATTACTCTGTTTGCTTGTCAAGAGCTATTCGTGAGGATATGCTTCTTTTTAAGCAAGAATCAGATGATAAATTAATCAAAGTAACTAAATTTCCATGGATTAAGGTTACTAAAACAGATTTGGAGTCGCTTTTTAGACAAGATGAAGTAAATTTAGAGCTCGTGGTGAAGGAAGTTGCAGCATCAAAAAATAGTTACGGTTATATAGTCAATAGCTTCTATGAACTTGAACCAGTTTTTGTTGATTACTTCAATAATCAGGGTGGACCAAAGGTTTGGTGTATTGGTCCTCTTTGCTTAGCCAAGCCACAAATGACTGAACCTTTAGTTCATGAGAAACCCACTTGGATTCAATGGTTAGATAGGAAACTGAAGCAAGAAAGTTCAGTTTTTTATGTAGCATTTGGGTCTCAAGTGGAGATTCCATTAGACCAACTCAGAGAGATTGCAATTGGGTTGGAGAAATCTGAAGTAAATTTCTTGTGGGTGGTAAGAAATAAAGAATCAGAATTGGGTGATGGATTCGAAGAGAGGGTTAAAGAAAGAGGAATTATAGTAAGAGATTGGGTTAATCAAAGGGAGATATTGGAGCACAAGACTGTTCAAGGTTTTCTAAGTCATTGTGGATGGAACTCGGTTTTAGAGAGTATATGCGCAGGAGTGCCAATTCTTGGTTGGCCAATGATGGCTGAACAGCCTTTGAATGCAAAAATGGTGGTGGAAGAGTTAAAAGTAGGGTTAAGAGTAGAGACATGTGATGGATTTATGAAGGGAGAGGAGTTAGAGAAGATGGTGAGAGAATTGATGGAAGGGGAAAAAGGACAGGAAGTGAGGAAGAAAGTGAAGGAATATGCAGAAATGGCTAGGAAGGCAATGGAGGAAGGGATTGGGTCCTCCTGGCGCACTTTAGACATTCTCATAGATGAAACATGCAGAAAATAGAAACAAGAGATTGCTAGAAAAGACGATGTTCGGTTGTTCCAATACTGGTCATTATCATGCCGCATTCAAGATTCTTCTTTATAATAACCTGTTTATGCTTTAATTTAAAAATACATTTCATCTGTCGGTTTCTGCATTATTGTGTTGATGGTCAAAAGGCTCATAAACTAGGCAACTTCCACACAAAATTTTGAACATTTATGCCATTTATCTGTTCAGTCTTTCTGTATGGTCAGAAATAATAGTCAAAGTTTAACACATTCATTGCAATACATTCACACAATCTGACTGTTCTTGTGATTGAAAGATTAAAATTTGCTAAGACTTCAACAAGCAGAAGAAATACATTTGGGGAGTATCTACCCTAAGTTCATCTACTGACGTAGTGATATGACAAACTTAATCAGCAAATAAAACAGTGACATTTTAACTTCAGCTCTTTTGGGCGTTGTTCTCAAGTTCTCTCCTCAGCTGAAGAGAGAAGTCATCATTAGCATCATCATCATCCCAATCATCTTCCCATTGTTGTGTTATGTCTTTTCCTTCTTCCTTGCTATCCCATTCTGTCAATGGAAATGGATTCTCCCAATCATCATCAAGTAAAATTATAGTAATCATCAAGTAAAATTATAGTACTAATAGATAAATAAATGAAAAGCAAACACAAACAAACAAACAAAAAACTAATACCAGCAAATTATGTCTGTTCAGTAGTTTTAACAGTGTAACTTTTAGTAGAAAAATATGACTGATGAGTAAGAACCCTAATTGATGGTAAAAGAAGCACAAAGTTCGATGATGGAATCACAACTGCTGAAAGTTGTCTACTATGAATTTGATTTCAAATCCAATATACTCCAACCAGTATGATAAAAAAAAAAGGATAGCACATAATGGCAGTATTGAGAGGTAGTAGTAAATTACTATCAATGATGAGAACTTCAGTTTCTTACAGGCTTGCAATGATAATCACTCAGCACCATCAAGGAAAAGATTTCTTACTTATTTGTGTCTAGAGGATACAAAAAAAAACATATTTCCTCTACCAATTCCTCTTACAATGTCGGTGTTTGGATCCTTAATTGAGGATCCATAACCCATTAATTGAGGTAAAAACACTGTAGCGAATTAGATTTTTTAACTCAAAATCACTTATTTGAGTATTTGACAATGAAAACAAATAATGATTTTCGGATTCAATTGAGATTTTTATAAGCACCAAAATCCAGTTTATTCCAAAAAGCACTTTTTTCCATAATCATTTCCAACACCCCCATAGTGTTTGGAGGAGATTAATTTTTCACGTTTCACTATAACCGCTACAGTGAAACGTGAAAATAAGTAATTGGGATGTTTAATTGCTCAAACCCATATTTGACAAATTTAACTCTTCAAATGTGATTTCAGTTAGATTCTTTTAAACTAATATGAGTAACTTAATTCAAAATCCATTTTTCAGAACTCATTTTTAACAAACTCATTTTATTAACTAGGTTGCCAAACGCCCTACAAGGGATATGACATTAAAAAAGATGAAAGTTTTTTTTTTTTAAAAATAAAATAAAGAGAGCACGTGAGAGAGAGAGAGAGAGAAGCAAATACTTTACCAATGCTAGTTGTCTTCAGACCTCAATCCAAATACATTTCACAAAATCATGTCGAGAGTGAGTAATGTTAACAAGTGCCAGAATTAAAAATTAGTGGGATAAACAAATAGACATAGATCAAAGAATAATATGGCATTATCATCCTTCAAATGCAAATTCATACGGCCATGCCCGTCAATATACTTTTGTTAAAAGCCAAATATAGCCATAACTTCCTGGACGCCATGCCCTAAGAATGTGTTCACATTATAATTCTACAAAGAAATAAAGAACATTGGAAGGAACCCTAAAAATGGGATCCCGAGAAATTCACAACTGACTTTTGGCAGCAGTTCACATGCCTACTAGAAATTTGATCTCCTCTTCCTTCCCCAAGCAACGTTCATATTAGAAATTTGCACTTCCAACTACCTTAAGATTCACCCTATTATCTCAAGTTTTTTTTTAAAAAAAAAGGAAAAGGAATTGACAAAATTGCAATCCCACGAGGTATACTTTTTTAAAGAACGGCCCAACCTGAATCATGAAGATGGCTCTCCAAATAAACAACCCGTATCGTTCCTACCATTCAGCAGGTAATGCAAGTACATACTAGTGATTGTGAGAGTTTTAAAGGAATTTGGATTTATAATTGTGCAATAAGCAATTTGTCATACTCCAATTTCTTGCTTACAATTTACACTTTGTCTGGCAAACCTTCAAGCTTATGGAGTTACAGTTAACAATAAACAGTAAACCCAAACAACATTTTGATAAATTTTTCACTTTTTTAAAGAGAAGTCCTCATTCCGTCTTCTTGTGAATGCACTCTATCTCTTATTCCATACCATTTTGCATTTTTGTACTCTCATTGCAAATATACAAATTTGACATTATATCCAAAAGTCACTGCTAGAAGCACAAAGTACAGCTGGGTTTATGGCATTTCACATAAGTTAATTCTATGTGTTACAATGATATTATACTAGGTTAAATGAACTACTACAATGAGATCAAACACCACATGCAATTGATTATTTAAATAGATAAAAAACACCAAAAAACTGAAAAAATTCATTAAATTATCTATAAACCACAAGCTCATACAAAACTATATGATTTGCAATTATATAATGTAAAAACAAAGAAATCAATCATGAAGCTAATAAGTTTACAATATGTAAATTTACCTTCATTGATCTCAAATTCTTCAAACTCATCATCATCTTCGAACAAATCGATTTTCGGATCTTCAGTGGCTGCCTTGGCTTCCTTCTCCATTATTTAAGCTTTAATTTTAAAAATTAAAACAAAAATCAATTAATTAAGCAACAAATTAAACTTGTAAGAGCATAGAAATAGAGAAAAAAGAAAAATAAAAGAAAAATAAAATCACCTAATCAGAGCTCGATTTCAATGGTTTCTTCTTCCGCCGGCAAAGTGGCATTCGATAATTTTCTTTATATGATGTGAGGAATGAAAATGGGCCTATCAGACTGAAATGGGCTGCTAACCCTGGGTTCTCCTTTAATGGGCCAAATTTAATCTATTATTTCTTTATTTTTTTAATTTTTTTAATAAAACTTATATTTTATTTATTTTTTATCATTAATTTTATTGATATTTTATAGATTTTTAATTATTAATCAAAATTATATTTTTAAAATATAGTTATTTGTATTTTTTTTAAAAATTAATTTTATCTAAGATTTAAATTTTCACATCTTTATTTGCCACTAAAATAAGATATTAATTATTTATTTGTATTTTTTAATAACTATAATAAATGAAAATTATATACTATTTATACATATAATATGTATATACATATAGTCTGGTCGGCATTGAGGTTAAAACTGTTGCTTTAAAAAATTATCATTTTATATAAGTTTGAGAGTATTGCTTGACTATTTAAAAACATTAATAATCTAAATTCACTTTAAAAGTAAATAAATTTTAATAATTTCTAATTAACATTTTCAATATAATATATTTTTTTCAACAGAAATGCTCAAAAACCTCTTCTTTGACCACTAATTTAGATTTATTGTCCTCTCCTACCCATCAAATTTTAATAAAATAAATTTCCTAAAATTTATGAAATTTGCACTCCGAGGTAAAATTTATGAAATTTGCATGCTGGAATATAATTTAGAGATAAATGTATATTTTCTAAATAATAGAATCATAATAGATTCCACCCCAAATACCAAAAAAAAAAAATATGAAATTTATTTCTAGTTTAATATAAAATATTGCTTAGCTTTGCAAGTATAAGCAGGCTGTGCCTTTCATATGCAAGTGATGACAAAGGCAGGCAGCAATGAGAATAATTTTTTTTGGAAAAACTAAGTTTCACATAGTCAGCCAGATTTAACCTTAAGCAAGAAATCATGAGGGTGAGACCAAAATCCAAAAACCATATATTAAATTTGATGTGACATCCTCTATTTTATTATATACTATTTATTAAAAGCAATTAAACCCTTATCAAGGGTTTTGTTGTTTGCAATTTTATGGTGTCTGGTCACAATTTGCTAGCAAATTCCTCTCGACTCCTAGCAACTGTCATCAACTGCCAATGCCTCACTTGAGGTTGTTTGTCTTTGTCCTTGAAAGTTTTTTTCCTTTATGGAGGCAGAGCCACAAGCACAAAATAAGTAAAATATGAGTACATAAAATAAATGCTCAACTGCTGTAAAACAACATCTGATATTCCATTTTTGTTTCTGCATTGGCCGGCAATGGAGAGAAAGACAAGATTGGTAGACTACTTCTCTTCTCCATTGGACGATACATCCAAAACCCTAATAAAAAATTATTGTTTATAATGACTTTGCTACTAAAAAAAATCAAGAAATATGATCTTTTTATCATATGTTTCTCTGTACTACATTAGTCTCAATTAGTCAATACAAAGGCTGAATGCAATGATTAAGCCTCTCAGTTTCTATAGGACTAATATCTGCATATTCATTTTAATTATCACCATCAGATTTACAGTTTCTCAGTCTCCTGAGACTAGCTGCAGCCTTGATTTTCCGTCTTCATCACCTGTTCATAATAATTCAAGTTGCATAGCGGGGGATTGGGGTGGATTCCTATCAAAAAATTGCTGTGGAACAGTATTTAATACCTACCTTCTTGCAATGGGGTGGAGGGCGAATCGAACAGGACTTATATACCTGAATTTGACTGAGCAAAAGAGCTGTCTGGCCGAAATGGAGATACTTGGAGCAGATGTTTTTAGTTGTGGTATTGAGAAGCTGACAAGTGGAGTTGGAGGCTGTTCTGATTTCTCTATTGCCAATGTTACTCATAGGTTGGGAGGGGAACTCAAAAACTTAACTAAAAATTGTAAATTTGATGGTTCTGATGGAGACTTGGATCAAATGTGCATTTCCTGCATAAATAGTTGGCAGGACATAAAAGAAAAGCATAAATGGTTCTGCAGATTTGCAGTTCTGATATCATTAACAAGTACTAGGATTGGTGATGAACCTTTTATCTATAGAGTTTACAAATGCCTTGAGAAAGACAATAACCAAAATATCAAGAATGACAAGAAGCAAAATATCAAGAATGACAAGAAGCAAAATATCGACAATAATGACAAGATGCAAAGTATCAACCATGGTAAGTAGCTTGATGAGACACAATTGCCTCACAGAATCATAGTTTTCAATTTCAGATCATATTTTCAACAACAGATATATATACATTGCAATTCTTTATCAGATTCGGCAGAACCAGAAGGTAAAAGGAAGCCTAAAATTAGTACAGGTATTCTCATTCAATCTTATAGTCTAAATATGCAAATCTTTTATGGAATCAATGAGACTACAATCTCAAGATATAAATGATCTTGTTGCTAATCATGAAGCATTGTACTTGGAAAAACAGGTATCTGGATTCTAATTGGATGCCTTACCGGGGCTGCAGTGATAATAACAACAATTGCCACAAACAATCTGTGTAGGAGATGTCATAAATCAAAAAATCAACCCAAAAATAATGGTATGAACAAACAATGCTTTATACCCGCATGAAGAATAATTATTTTTGCTTATTTGGTATGGAGGTATGATGATTCTGTAAATTCAATTAACAGCATTTAAGAACCTGCAACTAAAGGAATCTCGTTGTCCTAAATTTCCACTAAAGGAGGTCTATTCTGCCACTGAGAATCTAAGTGAACTGAATCTCATTGGTGAAGGAACAGCAGGTGAGTATCACAGTGTAACAAAGACAATGTGATGTTCATGATAATCTTAAACAAATGAAGCATATGCACAAATGTGCAAAAAACATAATTATGAACGAGGGGAACCTAATAAATCCACCAGTGACTATCTATTTTTAATTGTGTTATCTTGAATTAACAGTTATATCTTCTATTGAGGTGTAAATGCTCTAGAATTTTGCCAAAGCCACCATTACAGAACGTACTTTCTCCACAATGAAGCAACTGCTAACTAAATACTAGTAGAATGTATCACCTCATAATCCTTGTTACTGTGCCAGGAAAGGTGTACAAAGGTATATTATCAAATAATCAGCATGTAGCAATTAAGCACATCATCAATGAAGGAAATGCAGAAACTGTTGTCAGGGAATTAACAAGCCTATCATATGTGAGACACCCAAACCTTGTTGCTTTGCTGGGATATTGTGTAAGAGAAGATGAGTGCTTTCTTATCTATGAGCTGTGTCCCAATGGAAATCTCTCCGAGTGGATTTTTGGTATTCTCTTTTGCATATCAAGTTCCATTTTTCTGGTATGTACGTTATGTACTGATAAATAGAAAATTTTTCCCTATAGGGAAGGATAAGATCCTATCTTGGATCCAACGGCTTGAGATTGCTATTGATAGTGCTCAGGGTCTTTGGTTTCTTCATACATACTCAGAAGGCTGCATTGTTCACCGTGATATTAAGGTCTGTCTCAAGATTCTAATTATCATTCAATAACTACTACAATCGACAAGAATGAGATGAACATTAATCATTTTCATAAACATTACAAAATTCTAAGAAAAAATTATATTGAAATGTGTGTGGCATGCGAGAACTACTACATAAAGATTCAAATTATCATTCAATAACTACTACAATCGACAAGAATGAGATGGACATTAATCATTTTCATAAACATTGCTAAATTCTAAGAAAAAATTATATTGAAATGTGTGTGGCATGCAAGAACTAGTTAATCTGCAGTAACTTCTGAATATTGGATACAGCCCAGTAATTCAGATATCATCCTAAAACTATGCCCACATTTATATATTCTACAGGTGGAGCAATAAATTGCATCTCAAAAGGTTAATGTGAGCACACCTATTTGCATCTGTATAGTATAATGTGATTTGTTTTTGCCACACTTGACGATGGTTAATAAAAGGTTCCTCTTAGGAATTAACTAGGATAGAATGTCAAGAGTGATATAACTGGAATTAGTAGGCAGGTTTCAACTAGTTGTTGTCAGGCTCAGCCATAATATTGTTTTTTTTTTTCTTGTTGCAGCCAACTAACATTCTCCTAGGTCCAAATTTTGAAGGAAAGCTGTCAGACTTTGGCTTGTCGAAAGTTATCGACCAGGGTGATACTTATGTGAGCTCAGAAGTAAGAGGAACATTTGGTTATGTTGATCCTGAGTACCAAAATAACCGCCGAGTAAATTCCTCAGGCGATGTTTATAGCTTTGGGATAGTACTTCTTCAGATCCTCTCAGGGAAGAAGGTTATTAATATGAATCTGAAGAAACCAATGCCATTGGATAAAATGGTCAGGACCATCATTCATCATTTTATTTTTTTTCATTTTAGAATAATTTTTGGAAAATGCTCTAAATTCTGTTTTTTCTTCCTAGGCAAAATCCATTACCAGAGGAGGCAGCATAGTGGAATTTGCAGATCCAAAGCTAGAAGGGGAGTATTCAGCAGAAGCTTTTGTTCTTGTATTTCAGCTGGCACTGTCATGCACAGCACTTAAGCAACAACGACCAACCATGGAGCAAGTTGTTATAAAATTAAAAGAAGCCCTTCATGTATCAACAAGGGTAAAAGCTTCTACTCCTGAAACTACAGCAGACCGAATTTCGATAACATTTTGAACTGTTAGATAATTTTAAGACCGAAATTTGATAACATTTTGAACTGATAGATAATTTTAAGAATGCTTTATACAAACATTAAATGAGTTAATGAATTGTAATAAATGACATTTGGATTAGCTAAAACATAATCCAAACTTTTATTTTTGTGTATAGTTCTGTAACTTTAGTTGATTCAGAATTCCAGGTTCCTAGAATAATCTGCTTGAATGCATTATTACTATGGTGTTCTAGTGCATGAGGATTACATCACTTGCAGGCTTAAACACAATATTCTATCTAAAAAATGAACGATAGTTATCAGCTTGCAAAATTAAAACTAGTGTTTTGTCCTTGAGATGCTGAAACACATCACTACAGAAAAGTAGTCTTGGAATCAAATTTACAGACTTGATAGATGTCAAGAGACTAATGTGAATCACCTTAACAGGATCAGCACAATAAGAAAATGAACTGCAGTAACTGACCATTATGAAACCAATAAGTCAATGGCGTGGAAATGAAAAACTACTTGCATAGAATATTTAGAATGAAGATAAGATTATTTTTTTGCTCAAGTACAGATAAATGAGAATACTAATTTATTTCTATTAAAAAGAATGTTAAACTTTATTAAATGAAAGCTCGTCTTTGACAGTGAAAAATTAAAAGCTAGAAGTGAGAAGAGATTACAACCATGCTGGGTTGTTCAAAGGAGTGACAACAGCCTTAATCTGCAAATAGTTGCTAAGGCTGTAAATACCCTTTTCTCTGCCTTGACCACTCATCTTATACCCACCAAAAGGAACTGCAGCATCAAAGACATCATAACAGTTGATCCATACTGATCCAACTCGTAAGGCACGAGTTAAGGTGTTGGCAGTGTCTAAGTTCTGAGTGAAAACTCCAGCTGCTAGTCCAAAGCGACCTGCATTTGCCCTTCGAACCACTTCATCAAGGTCCCTATTACATGAAATTAAGCAGTAACTGGGACAGGTTAAAAGCATAACATTTTCCACAATGCAAAAGAGGGATTATAGTATGATTTGTAGCTTACTTGTATTTTAAGATGGTCTGCACTGGACCAAAGATTTCATCCTGTGCTATCAACATGTCATCCTGGTTACCATAAGGGTCAAAATCATATTAGTTGTATTATTCTTTCCATTCTTATTTTAAGTTGTATAATGTTAAAGATAGTAGCAGTAGAAACAATACCTTAACATTTGAAAAAATAGTTGGTTGAATATAATAGCCCTTAGAGCCACATCTATCCCCTCCGATTTCAAGTGTAGCACCACTTTCAACACCAGATCTTATGTATCTAAGGATCTTCTGGAATTGTGTCTCATCAATCTAAAATATTAAAATCAAACAAAAACATGAATCACTATCTCAAACATGACCTGTTATTTGGCACTTGTCAGTATAAGGGCATATGCTGAGACGTTTTCTCAAATGCAACAGCAGATAATATTTTTTTTAGAGGAACATAAAATTGACTCATTCTAAGAATTAGAAAACTCAACAGATATTCTTGGCCATGGTCAATTGTTTCTCGTTAAAAGGTTTGTTTTCTTTTGGACCAATCATCTAGGACAATATTTGTCATTTCCATTTCTTCTGCGTTCTGTTGGCAGTTTTGGGAGTCATGGTATTGTTTGGTATGGTGGAAATATTGGTTACCTGAGGACCTTGTTCAACACCCTTTTCAAAAGGATCTCCAACTACACGTTTTGAAGCACGGGCCTTTGCTTTCTCTACAAATTCATCATAAACACGTTCATGTACAAATGTACGAGACCCAGCACAACAACACTGACCCTGCAAGAAGGAAGTCAAGGTATAACTATTTACACCAAAATTATAGAAGAATATTGTTCAAAAGTACGTATTTGTTAATACTGTAGATTTTAATCCACAAAACCTGGTTAAAAAACAAGGCAAAATGTGCAAGTTCCACTGCCTGATCAACGTTAGCATCCTCACACACAATGAAAGGAGATTTTCCTCCAAGCTCTAAAGTCACCGACTTGAGGTTGCTCTTTGCTGCCATTTCAAGTATTCTCTGACCAGTCTCAGTTGATCCTGTGAAAGCAATCTGTGAAGAGAGTAAAAGCAAATATGTGAAGATTACAATCGTTGCTTCATTCATAAAAAATAATTCACTTCTTGTAAATTACCTTGTCAACGTCCATATGACTACAAAGAGATGCACCAGCAGTAGGACCAAAGCCAGAGACCACATTTAGAACACCAGGAGGAAGTCCAGCCTGTAGAAGAGATTTTTGTTGAAACTGATGATCATTGACAAGCTTGGAAGAATGCTTAAAATTCAGTATGAGAGAGCAGATTCAAATATACCTCATGCAATAATTTTGTCACATAAAGAGCAGACAGTGGTGTTTGCTCAGCAGTCTTTAGAACAACTGTATTAGCACAGGCTAATGCAGGGCCAATCTTCCAAGCATACATTAGAAGAGGAAAATTCCATGGAATAATCTGTCCTGCAACGCCAATGGATTCATGCAAGGTTTGCACATGATATGATCCATCAGCTGGAACTGTGAGACCATGAATCTTGTCTGCCCACCCTGGTTCGGTTCATAAAAAGAAAACTTAGAATTCCAAACAACTTCTAAAATAGGTACCATAATTTTTCTCTCACTTACCAGCATAATATCGAATCAGACGTGTCAACATTGGTACTTCAATATTTGCAACCTGATCATAAGGTTTTCCACTGTCCCAAGTTTCAAGTGCTGCAACTTCATTAATGTTCTTTTCAATCAAATCAGCAGACCGCAACAATATGCACGAACGTTCCTGTATATGACATAAATCCCTAACATTTAGTGTCTCCTTCCCTACTGATCCAACTCCATTTAACTTGAAATGCATAAAATAGAAATATTCAATCTGTTACTTTCTTACATAAGGGGTCATTCTTGGCCATGGTCCTTCATCAAACGCCTTGCGAGCGGCAAAGACTGCACGCTTTATATCTTCAGCATCACCTTCAGCAACATGGCTGATTACATTTCCTGTCCTAGGATCCAAGGTTGGGAAAGTTTTTCCTAAATACAAAAATTATTTTAAATAGTTTCATGGCATAATTTTGACTGAAACATTCAATAAAAGAAAATCAAAATTTTCATCAGATGCTCAGTAGGTCTCCCCAACCTAAGAAGAAAATTTTGGAGATTGGGCAAAACCGTTATCATTAAATGGCATAAAGATTATAAGACCTATAATCAATATATCCAAGAATAAGGAACAAACCTGATGCTGCATCAATGAATTTTCCATCGATTAGAAGCTGATTGTGTTCTATCTTAACAGAAGGATTAATTGGTTTCTCAATTGAAGCAGAAGTGGTAAACCTGCTGATGCCTCTTCCCCAGATAGAACATCTGCCTGAAAAATTAAGGTAAGCCCAAATTTTCTGTGAATATGTTATCCGATTTTGAGATACTAAAATTTGTAATCAAAGTCCAAGATTGGCAAAAGAATACACAGTTGAACTTGATATCATAAAATATGTAATATTTTCTGAAATTATTAGAGGGATTAAAAAAAAAAATCTAAAAGTACATATTCAAGAATGCACATATATGTACACATGTATGCAACAAGGCAGGTATTCGATTACAAGGCAATGACATTTATAAGCATTCATATATATGAAACATGAAAGAATTGGAGAGAAGAGTTACCAAAAGAAGACGAAGAAGAAGCAAAAGGAGGGGAAGAAAGGGACAGAAGTGAAGAGAGGTTTCGAGTTGACATGACAAAAATGATAATGGTACTGATACACAGTTGTTAAAATCTTTTTGAGTTTTTTGAAAGGATGATCTCTACATATACAAATGTAACGCAAAGATATTTGTGCGGTTTTCACTCTCAACTCGCCATTTGGGGCTTCCAGTTTAACAAACTGAAATTATCCATTATCCAAAAATTTGATTTTGCCTAGTCCCTCACATTTCGCATCTCTTTTGACTAGTTCTGATTCAAGACCTTAAAGCCCCTAACTCTATCAATCTACCAATTAGCATGCTTTTGATTGCCTCTATTTCAAGTGTATGAGAGCCATAAAATTCTGAAATTGAATTAAAAAATTTACAAGGAAAGAAAAGAAGCATATAGCACCAAAAGTAATTATTATACCACCTTACCCAAAATCAAACACAGGAAGATTCCTTTACATCCTACAAAATAAAGCATGCACTCTACCATATTACAAAGTAAATTTGACTGTATAGAGTATATAATGTCATTATCAATGCTAGTCTAGCAGTATAATTTACATAGATATTATACAAGTTCCTAATTAACTATTTTCTCATTAGCTCATTTTTTTCAATTTCTGCTTAGCTCGGGACTGGCTAAACATCTTCTCGGTCTATAAAGAAATCAGGCTCAACAGGTTTAAACAACTGGGGCATCTTTAAACTGGAAGAAGAAGAATCAACCACGCGAACTTTTTGATGAGTCCCTCTTCTAGTATTTGCAGCAAATTTTGAAGCCAGGATTGTGGCTCCAAGATTCTGGAAATTCGGTGCATTTTCTTTCAGTAACATCTCACCACTCTCGTCCCCATAATCTCCATCTGCTACCTCATTGCCATAGTAATACCCTTCCTCGGAGAGTGAAATGTAAGAAAGGCTCTCTTGTGATGCCAACTCCTTTGCCAGCTTTCTTTTCTGATATCTTCTCCAAACAGATTGTATCAAGCAAGCCGCCCATGTCCTCCATTGGTGAGAATAGTACCTAAAGGCATGTTGTAGCTTCTTGCTTTGAAGTCTCTTGAATTGTTGTGCAAAAAATGTAAGGTCTTCAGCTTGAAGTGCGAACGCTTCGACTTCAGAAAGGGCTCTGACAGTCCGAGTTGAAGAAGGAAGATTTGCAGTAGAATTGGGCATTAGGGCCCATGTCAGTAATTCCTCTCCACAGAAGTCACCAGGTCTAAGGGTGATGGAGTTGAAGAATCCGGACCTTCCTCCATTAGTCGTTGAGCTTTCCAATTGTCCTCTAATTATAAACAGCATCTCATTTACTGGATCACCCTCTCGAACTATATAGTTGCCGTCAGTACTCAAAGAGGAGACGAGGCGTTCACATATGGCATCGAGTAGCTGGTCATCCATTTGTGAGAAAAATGGGACCTGTCAAATGAAAGAATGAAAAATATAGATTTGAGAATAATTTGAGTCTTAAAGACCCATCAATACAAACAGCCTGATAATGCTTTTAAGCAAGACTCAGAGTATATGCAGTGCATGTAATAAAAAACAGACGATATGAAAATATATATTTACTGATGGTTCATATAGCTTATTTGAGATGCATTATCTTTTGAAAAATTAAAGCATAAATGAAAAAATATACTCCCTTCTTAAAATAAAAATCCTAAAATTTTAGTTTATTTTAACTCTTTTAATTCATTTATTATTTTATTTATTAATTATTTTAATTTATTATCAATTTAAGATAAAATATAATTTAAATTAAAAAATAAAATAATTAAATTCAAACATTCTAAAAAAGAAATTAAATTTTTTTTAAATCAAACAAAAAATAAAGATGAATAAATAACATACACGACGAACAAGTGCCAGACATAAATGTCGCTGAATTTCTCGTCGAAGGTCTAATGGCAGTGAACGCACTATAGATTCTTCATGAACTCCTCTTGTAGCAAGCCATTTGTACTGACCAAATCGACTAACTCGTTCCTGCAACTCTGAAGGTAATTGACGATGCCTCATCCACTCCTCAGTATCTCTTCGCTTGATCCTCCATTCTTCGACTCTTACCGTCATAGATTGCAAATTAGTCTTCAAAAAAGGAACAAGAAAAATTATTATCAAAACTAGTATTGCAACCATTTCCATTCACACCAATAATCTGCCAGTTCAAGTAAACTAACACGCTAAAAGAAACAAGTATTTACTTATAGTGAAAAATGAAAAATGGACACTTGGAATCCTTAGCATCTCGAAACAATCATCTTAGCATCCTTATAACATTGATACCAAATTACCCCTAAAAAGGTAATTCAGAGAAAAAAAGTTTGATTCAAGTCTCCACATTATTTCCTCTATTTTTCAATGGGAAATTAACTCAATGAAAAATTTCCTCTAAGAAGTTTAAATAGTAGTATCATACACCATAACATTATCCTTACTTGGAGCAAAACTGGAATTCAATTTAAGTGTTCTTTATAGAGTTGTTAAATGAACTGGTGATGATATTTAGATTTAATTCATCCAAAAACTCAGTGAAGACAAGGAAAAAAAGTGAACAAGCTATCATTTTACCTAGTAGTCTTACTAGTTTTTTTGTTTCTTGCAGATGCATGTGTAAAACAAGCCCAAACATCTATGTGGGTCTGCATATCTTCAACATTCTAATATTTTATGGCTAGCAACTATTACAGTAACAATAACAATGGATTTGAGATGGTGGTATAAGATACCTGCATGTTTCCAATCAACTGTGCGGAAAGAGTTAAACCAAGAATGCAGGCAATAATGCAGAAGATATTCTCACCCAGAAACGTGGTTGTTTCCAAAGTCTGTGCATATGAGCTGCCAACAGGACAAGGTTATTTCAGCATGAACAAGCAAAATCACCAAGTACCATGCAATTATCAAATAGAAGGAGGATGAAAAAAATAAATGAATCACTTATTCTGAACAAATGAAAAAACATACGTAGGATCACTTGCATATAAGATATATATATATATATAGCAAGGAAATAAGCTTACAAAATGAATGGGTGCATCACTTATTCTAAAGTATTTAAGGATATATAATTAATTAATGTCAAACAAATAGATGAACAGAAACATTATCATTATTTTATAAATTTGATAAAAGGTCAAGATAAACCATATTTTGGATAAATGGTTTAGCACAGTTGAAGCCAATGAGTGATCCAACTAATGCATACATATGTTGGCAATGAAATTGCAGGAAAACTTCCTTCATAATAGGTAAATTGAAATGCTCCTAATGGGATTTATGGATAATAATTTAGCACAATTCTGCCATTGGCAAAGCCAAGAAATTATAATAATTTAGCACAAATTTGCCACGGACAAAGCCAATAAACTATCATGCTTTCAGGGGATTTTTCTGTCTTTCCTTTTAATTTTTGACAAATGAAGGGGGTAGGTGTGGGGGGTTTAGCTGTTAAGCTGGTAATACAATGGAAATCATACCTCAAATTTCTTAAGCCCCACCAGAGACAATACAAGTACTTCTCAACAAAAGTTGAAGAAGCAACATAATTTGTCAAAGCACCAGCGAATATTCCAAATTGAAATTTGATATTTGGGTCATTTGGATCACAATTAGCAGGAACATGAGTGACATTCCGCCAATATTGACGTTCCAATTGTCCCAAACTGTTACAATCTAGAAAACTCTCAATGCAACCTATAATTCCGGACTTATTCTCCTTTGAACACTCTGATTTCCAGCAGTAGAATTGCCTCCCCAGGGACAACAGGTACCACGAAGCTCCTAATGTCTGCAACAACAGCAAACACCAATAACTATTTAAGTCTTAGCAACCAAACAATGACAGCATCACAGCAAACATGAAAGAAAGGGGTGGCCAAATGCTTACATGACTAGCAAGCATGTAAAGAAGTAGATTGTATGCAGCTCCTGCCCAAGCAGTCTTGGCAACAAAACCAGTAGATTTTATAATGTGTTGATGCAAAGGGAAGATAACAAAAATTCTGGGAATATATTGAATAAGAACAATGAGAGAGAGCGTGTTATTGGCATGATCAGCTCTGCTATTCCTTGTCGCTGGAATCACTACCCAAATCACAATCTGCAAGGTAAAAATTTAACAATTACCTAACCCTGATTTCTAAGAAATTGAGCATAAAATTGAAACCAAATCAATGAAAAAAATATTAAAATAAGTTTATGATTTCTTTTCTGATTTGAGCAACCAAGCCCTAAATAACCTTGTCAAATGCAGCTTACCTGAGGAAGCGGAAGCGCGGCTGCTAAATCAATAACGAAATCAGACTTAAGATAACGCATGGCGATTTCTTTAGCATCCATAACGAGTTCACCCCGTCCAAAAACCCTAGAATTCGGAGCAACAAAAGCCGTACGGAACTTCATGACAACGTGCAACAAGAAGAAGACATCAGCAATGGACCTAAAATAGGTGATTAAAATGGCAAGGTGATTGTCGTTGGATAAGCAGACGCCGTCAGCATCGGTATAAGGGAGGAAGAAGAACATAGGATCTATGAAAAGAGCGATAATAGATGTTATGAGGAAGACGTAATTCCAATAAGTAACAATATCGCTGTCCGGATCGAGGATCTGGTAGCGCCATAGGATATGGAGAGGATGAGCGTCTACGGCGGTGGTGCTTGTGGCGGAGAGAGAAGTAGAAGTTAATTGTTGGTGGAGGCGCCGGAAATGGCGGAATTTGGAATTTGGATTAGGGATAAATCTATTCATCTTCCATGGCGGAGTCCGTTGGGATAAGTATTCCGCCGCGACCAAAGGAAAATGAAGAGTGAAGAAAGATTTGATGGAAATGAAAGATTGTAGTAATTGAAATTCGAAGGTGAATAAACAGGAAATGAAAGTTTTGCAGAGAGAGAGATTGTGTTCGAGATGGTGGTGGTGGTTAAGGTTGAGGAGAGATTTTCGCGGGAAACGAGAGAAAAGACATTGAATTCGGAGCGTAGTTAGGAAACGCGGGAAAGGATAGGGTAAAATAGGGATATTTTGAATTTCTTGTTTGGTGGCCCAGAAAAAAAAAATTTCTTTTTCCTGTTCTACATATAAGGCTGGCAAGATTATACAACTAGGATCCAACACGAAATTAGCGAAATTTAATTAAAAATTATCATGTAATATCAATTTATTCTCGACTTAATTATAATACAAAAATAATAATATGGTGTTGATGT
The DNA here is from genome assembly GCA_948193065.1 of Aleurites moluccanus. Classification (NCBI taxonomy): domain Eukaryota; kingdom Viridiplantae; phylum Streptophyta; class Magnoliopsida; order Malpighiales; family Euphorbiaceae; genus Aleurites; species Aleurites moluccanus. Next base: position 60,729 of record CANXYC010312659.1, on the reverse strand, counting down.
TGATTTATTAATTCAAAAATCAAACGTTTAACTTGTTAATATTTATATTTAGTATTATGTGAATACATCTAATTTAATATATTTATAATTTATAAAATATTTATTTATGAATATTATATTTAATATTCTTTATAGATTTATATCTAATTGTATTTTATGGATTAATTTAAAACATAACTCAACTTTTGGACATTCCTTTTACTAATGCTAATGGTTTTCCATTTTTTACTTTAATTCAATTTTAGATTTTTTTCATTAAATTCAACTTTTAAATAAGCATCATTTAAATTCAACTTAAATATACTTTTAGAGATGACAAATAAGTCGAGTATAAATTATGTTTCTCATCTTTCAACATATTTTTGTATACATTTTGCCATTCGCTTTATTTCGAAAAAAAGTAAAAAATAGGATGAGTAATGGTGGGATACCAATTTTTATTTTTATTTTTTTTAATAATTATTTAATATATATATACACACAATATATAAGTCTTTAATATTAAAAAATAAATTATAAATTGAAAATATAATAAATATATATAAATTTAAAAAATATAAAAATTATATATAATATATATAATAAAGTTGAATTATATCATTACTCGCTGTCGATTCTAATCCGTTCAAATTTAAAATTTAAAATCCATCTTATTTTATTTAATAAATGAAATAAGTAATACACATCCTAATATATTCATACAATATATCTTTTACATAAAAAAAAAATAAATTAAAAATTAAAAATTAAAAATATATAAATTTAAAAAATAAAAATTATATATATATACACGAGTCAAATCATATCATTATCCACTTTGATTCAAACCTGACACGAGTTTAAAATTTAAAACTCGGTGGACGTGCTATTTGAAAGTGGGGACAAATATTTAACTAAGTGGATTAAATTGTCATCCATATATTACAGTATATAATTAATAAAAATAACTTATAAAAAAACTTTTGAGGAAAAGAAACAATAAAATGTGATATAATTTCTCTTCTTCTTTTTTTGTTTTTTAATTTATGGGAAGTTTAGTGAGCCAAAAATAGTATATGAGTTACAATATGAAATCTTCCATTCTATATATGTAAAGAATGAAAAAAAAATTAAATCACATCATTGGCTAAATAATTACATTATAAGTTTGTCATTAAGATTATAATCTTCTTTTAATTTGAAATAGATAAATCATCACAATATAGAAAATTACCCATTGTCATTGGACACCATAAAAAAAATAAATTAAATGAATCCAAACATTAAACTATATTAAATAGAATTTCTAATATAATTTGTAGGCTAAAATTGATAAGACTAAAAATGTTTAATAAAATTAAAAAGTATAAAAATATTCAAAAAAATTTATCATTTTCTTATATTGTTTTACAACCTTTCACATTTTTAATTTTTTTTTTTTTTTTTTTGCATATTTATATTTCAGAGAAAAAATATTAATTTATAATCATTCTTCTCTCTTGCAATGGTTAAGCAATCATAACACACCATAATTCTAAAATATTTTTATTTATTAAATTCATAGCTAAAAGACTACATTTTGATAGTTTAGAATTCACTTTTTGATATACTATAAAAAAATAGGTGTTGTTTTAGTTTATTAATGAATTATTGTTCATACTCTTAATAATAATTAGAGTTTAATTATTTGGGTTAAATTATAAATGAAAAATTTATCATTTATAAATTTTCTTACGTGGTGTAGATTAGCATAATCATTAATCGAATTGCATGTTTCAATTTATTAAAAAAAAAATTATAAGTCAAGTATTTATAAAATGTAACATGGTATTAATCTAAATTTAATTATTAATAAATTTAATATAAATGATTTAATCAGATCAAATGAAACTAATTTATGATATCACTTTACTATTAATCCAATTTAGACATTACTATAATCAAGTTGAAATTCACTAATGTCCATAATTATTAATTTAATTTAATTTTTTACTCAAACGTTATTAATTATGTTTATATTATTTTATTTTATATTCATTTGGTGACTTAGATAAAGAAAATAAGATCCCATTTACTTTTTGATAGTGATAAAAGAGCAGCAAAATAAACTTATGAAAGATAAATATTTTATTCTATTTTTTACAATTTTATAATATCCAAAAAAATATTTTATATATTAAGCATATATATTATTAGAATTTGAAAAATATATTATCTATATTAACATACTTCTACATTAAAGAATAGATAAAAACTTATTTAAACAACACCAAAGCGTTTGTAGTCCAACGGTTAGGATAATTGCCTTCCAAGCAATAGACCCGGGTTCGACTCCCGGCAAACGCAATATGTAATTTTGCTTTTGGCTTTTTTGACCCTTTTTTGTTGTATTGGTGTTTGGTTCCCGAGAAAATTACTACTTGTTAACTATCTGAGACCTTTTACTAGGAATTCGATTTTCTGATTTTATATTGCTATAAAAGAGACCCACATAAAAATTTAAATATTTTTATGCTTGGATTATAATATTTCATCACTTGCATTTTAGCTCTCTGTTTTTCTTTGAGAATTATTTTTCAATACAAACTAATTTCTGCTCTAGTCATCTCTTGACTGCTTGAAACATTTCATGCTTGTAATCTCTATTAATATTTTCCCTTCTACCAAACATCAGAATTTTATATTCCTAAATATGAAATTTTTAAACATTATATTTCCGAAAGCTATGATATTTCTAAGCTTATTTATTAACTGAATTTACATATCAAGATAAAATTTATAGGAAACAGTTTATTTTGAGAGATTGAATTGAATTTATTTATTCATTTCTATGCATACTTCTTTACATGTAAACTTATGTTAATTTAAAGTGACTGCTCAACTACTTTACTTTCCTCTGCATCAATCTTTTCTTCTGAACTTCTTTTCTTACAATCATAGAAGTAAACCACAAAAATCACCCACTGTAACACATTTGCCAAGCAAATAAAACCAATTTGCACTATTGTACTCATAACTCCACTTGCTCCTTTTGTCTTTGTCTCCCATCTTGCATAGACGCATGAGAATCTTAAGGCAAACCTCCAAGCAAAGAACACCAACATCACAAGAAACCTACATAGCCTTCTACCTCTGCTTAGATATGATGAAACAATAATTGCAACATCACCTTGTTTCTCTTCTAAAACTGAAATCACAATACCCATGTTCGAAATAGCACTCCACTCTATATATTTCATTACTAAACATATAAAAATCACTAAAAATGGCATGGCAAAGAAAATAGCACATGACATCATCATCATGGATATGTATGGCTCCAAGGTGATTAATCCAAATGAAATAAGAGAAGCTAAGATCGAAGAACATAAAAAAAAAAAAAAAAAGCCTTGTTTCACTGATGGATCTACTGAACATGCTTTTAAGATTCATGGCCTTCTCTTCTTTATATATCATTGATGATATGTCTCCTATAGCAATTGTGTTGAAGAGATACAAGAAATGTAGGATATATTCCAATATATAAGAGACCTAATATAAGCAACTTGTAAGAGAATTTCCCTATCCATTTTTCAACATACACAAGTTATTCATAATCATAGTTGAAGATGTCATAAGGATTATTATAAGGAATAATGATTTCTTGTATAATTTTTCCTGTTTCAATCAAGGTTTGCTGAAAGATAATTTCAAACATAAAAAGAGAGCAAAACGAAGGGAGAGAGATGAAGAAGGCAAAGATGATGAAACTGGGATTCTTAGAGATTCTTTGATTAGGCCAAAAAAATCCTAATTTTCTTCCATTATAATTTGGGAGTTTTCCACATTGAAATCTATGGTTGATTTTAAAGAGCAACGAAATCTACCATGTAGTGGTTGTACAGACTTAGATGATAATACATGCTTGGACTCATTATTCATATCCTTGACTGATTAGCTTTATGTCATAGGACCACATATGGACCAATTACACATGGAAAGAAGACTTGGCATTAGTATAACTTGGATAAGGGGTTAATGACACGTATTGGATTATTGGATTTAAAATATACAAAATTTTCATTGCTGTTGTTCTTGTTTTTACTCTGAAACAGATTCATATTCTCCGCCTACGACTTCATGCGATAGCTACCAGTCGGTGATCCCAAAATCGAAAGGAAAGCGAGAAGTTATCTTAAACGATATTTAAAAATAAATTTATTATCAAGAATAAAAAAAAAATACAAATGTGGAATCACTCCAATACCTATGCATCATATTGCAAATAATTTTGAAAATTAGTCAACAAATATTAATGAGTGTAATTTTGTTCATTTGTACTTTGACAAGATTGATGCACTTTAGATATTAGTTATCTTGAAAGTGAGGAGATAGATTTAGAAAGTATTGAAATGTATTGTAACAGAAGAAATTATATATATTTTGCTCTCTTATAGCAATTCATAAATAGTAGATAACACAGCAAAATTATAAAACTTTACAATTTAACCATTTCAGCTGCTCTTCCTTGCTCCACATCCACTTTCTTCTCAAGAAACCTCTTTTTACAGTCATAAAAGTAAACTGTGAAAGCCACCCACTTCACCAAATTCCCTAAGCAAACAAGGCAAATTTGCCCAATTGTGACTAAAACCAAACTCCTCTTCTTAGCCAAAACTCCATAGAAACCCAATAATCTTAAACCAACCTTCCAAACAAAGAACACAAGCATTAACAAAAATCCCCTTTTCCTGCTGCCTCTGCTGATATAAGCTGAAACCCCAATTGCTACGTATCCATGCTTCTCTTCCAAGATTGATATCACCATACCCAAATTCCAAATGGCACTCCACTCCAAATATTTTATTAACAAAGCAATAATAGCCAATCCGAACAATGAGTTAAATATGTTAAATGGCATAAAAAAGTGCATTGATAATGAAATGAATCCAATCCAAGTAAGTGAAGATAATATAAGAGAATAGATTGAAGTAATCAAAGGTCCTTTGAAACCCACCTTTTCAAAAGCTCTGCTTAACATTACCTTGAAATTATTACCCACTTCTTGTTCTGTGTAAATCATTGACATTGAATGAACTGCAGCGATAGTGTTGAAGAGGTCTAAGAGATGGCCAATTCCCAAAAACAGAGCACTTGATAAGAGAAACAATAGAGAAAGATCTTGGATCAGTTTGTTGATGATATATATTGGTTGCCATGGACTGTAATACATGCCGGTTTGTTCCCAAGGTATATCAGATAGAAGTTCGATTATTTGAATGAAAGATTGCTGCAAAACAATTTCAAGAAAAAGCAAGAAACAGAACAAAGGGAGAGAAGTAAGGATAGTGAGGATGATGAAGTTTGGATTTCTGGGAATGAGTTTTAAAGATTCTTTGATTATGTCTAGAAATTCTAGCTTCTCTTTCACCATCATAACTTGGTTTCTCTTGTTCTCCATCTTCTGTATTTCTTGTTTTCAACTAGATCTTGATCTTCTTCTTTTTTTAGCATAGATGAAGGTGTTTTAATTATAAAAAAGTCAATGGAGTCAAGTCATGTGGATTATAGTTATGGCAAGTATTGTTTATTTATTTTTTTTAATTTTGATTTTTATTGAAATTCAAATTATAAATCCTTGATAAGATTATTAAACTACTTTAATATTATTAAATAAAAAATTTATTATTTATTTATTTATTTATTTCATAATTATTGTTTCATGTTAATTACAAATGCCTTGTAAGATTTATCTTAATATAATTTTTTTTTTTTATTCTTTAGTGCTTTAAAATTAGCAAATTATAAATTATATGTACCTTAATTACTTAAAATTTTATATTTTTTTAATTGATGGTTGTATAAAGATTTGCATTATATAATTATATAAATATTAAATCAAATGTTTGAAAAGACAGTTGCTACTCGAGCCCCCACCCAAGGAAATAACATGGATATGGGGAAGAAGTGAGTTGACTACAAATTTTAGTCATTTAATGGTATAAGTCAAATATGGTGTGCTCCTTGAGTTGACTACAAATTTTAAGTTTTTTGCTTTTTTTTATTATTATTTTTTAAAGATATATTTCCTTATGTAAGGGAATAATATTCTGTTTTCAAATTATAATTTTTTTTTTAAATTATTTAATATCTAATAATCACATTAAATATCAATTAAATTTAAGTCGGATTTGATAGATTTATAAAAAAATAAAATTATTCAATATTTATTTTTTTATTTATAAAATTTAAATTTAAAATTTTATTTAAAAAATATCAAACACTTATTATTTAAACCAACACACATTATTTCAAATTATTATTTTTAATAACTTTTTTAAAATAACACAACATATTTTTAATTTTTATAATTTTAAAACTTATTAGAAACTATATTATGTATTACTAATTTTTAAGCACTAGAAATTGAAAGATTTCATCATTAGTGAGATTTTAATTATAATATTCAGTTTTTCAGTTAAAATTATCTCACCAGCCATTAGGATAAGATACTAATTTTTATATATTATTATTATAGGATACATTACGTGCATATTTATTAAAGTTTTATAACATTATTAAATAATATTTTGAGGAAAAAATAGTGAAGTTAATATTAAAAAATCTCAATTTATAAGGGTGGGGGATTATATATATATATATATATATATATCAAAAATCCTCAAAGAGATGAGAGCTATTTAGATTTAAATTTCAAACCATTTATTCTATAAGATATACATTCAATCAATATTTCTTTATTAATTTTAAGTTGAAGTAGGTAACACTTTTAAAATGACTAATTATAATTTATATAAATCATTTAGGATTATGTATAACTTAATACTAAGTGCATAATTTTTTTTAATAATAAACTTAAAATCGATTTTTTTTTAATAATAAAGACAATTTAAATATATATAAAATAATAGACTCAAAATCGAATTCTCTCTAACGGTAAAAACCATTTAGATATATATAAAACCACATTTCATCAGAAATGGATATATTAGCATGTATTTTTTTCAATGTCGAGTTTGTTTGAATAAGAAATTACAGTTAACTATTAGTGGTTAGTAGCTAATATCAAATGCATTTAATTAAAAATTTTAAGTTTAAACATTTTAAATTTTAATTATAAGTTATTAACTATTGAATTTTGAAATGTTACTCCAAATAATGATTTTAATAAACCTAAAAATTAGTAATTGAGAGCTCAAAATCATTCCAAGTACTCATTAAAATAGTCCTTTTATTTATTGTGAGTTGATTTTACATGTAATTAAATAATTTGGCCCATGACCAAAATTCCCACCCGCTCCCCATAGCCCACCACACAAGTCCTCCTGCCTCTACTTATATGGGCCAACTAGCCAAGACACCAAGTGCTACATCTCCATCTCTTCCAAGATTTAAATCAAAACTAGACCCAATTTCAGCACTCCACTATATATACCCTAAAAAGAAGAATTCATAATCAAAATGTGAGTATTTCAAGAGTGGAGTCAAAGTTAATCAATATTAAATTTTATATTTATTACAATTAATAGAAATTTATTAGAGTTACATAAGAAAAATATCTAAACCTAAAATTTTAAGCTTAAAAACTTTTCATTATTGTTGATCATGAATCATTGAAGGTTGATAATTAATCATCAGCCATTAATCACTTGTTGCCACGGGTAGATCAAGTTAACATGCCTTTAAAAAGGCAAATTGCCTATGAATGAAGGCACACACCAAACACGGGTTGCTCCAGAAATGATAGCCACTCACTTGTATCTCTATTCCCTAGTCAAAGCCAACCACAGATAGTTCGTAAGAATTTTAAATTCTAATAGTAATTTTCCTATATAAAATCCCAAAATTTATTTTTTTTTAATTTAAATTTAAATTTAATTTTTTTAAAATTTTAATTAATAATATCATGATTTTAACGATGAAACTAATTAATAAGTATCTACATTCATATATATATATATTTAATAAAATCATTTTGTAGTAATTTTTCGAATCAAATGAAATTTATAAATAAGCAAAATTCTTTGAGACTCAAAATTGAAATTTTAATAAAAAAAAAAAACGAGCTGTTTTAAAATTAGACATGAAAAATATTATTTATTTATTCATTTTTTTCTAAAAGCTGTCCGCATGTTAATTGTCAGAAGAATTATACCATTTATTTTAATTAAGATCATCATTAATTCTTTAATTATATAATCATAAGATCTGAAAACCATGATGCCATCTTCATGTAGCATTAGATCTCTCATATTTACAATATATAATTTTTCCCAAAATAATTTATTTTAAAAAAATGCATAATTTAATATTTATAATTAGCTGGTTTATCTATTATTATAAGAAAGTCAGAGAACAGAATAAAACCCGAATTCGATGGACTCGCATGAGATCATATACATTATTAATATGAAATTAAAGATTCTATTAGAGATCCCTTTTTCTTTCCTTTTTGTTCTTCTTTTCTTGCCTTTTTCTTTTTGTCCATTTATAGTGACAAGCAATTGCCTAATAAGTGGTGAACATTTTCTTTTATCTACCTAATAACATCACTTCATAAATATTATCCCACTAAAAAAAAAAAATCTAATAATAAAAAATAAATAAATTATCAATAATAAGTTTTCTTTTCTTTTCTAACATTAAATAATTAAGAATTTGAATATAATTTCATCATCCAATAAAAAAAAATATTATTATTATATTATATCTACGAGTGAAACTATCAATAATATATTGATGGGTTTTCAGTATAATTCTTTGGATAATTTTAAATTTAATTCTTTGATTAACGAGTGTAGGTCTTTGTTTATTTTTATTCCTGATTCATTTTTGTATTTTGTTACGAGGCAAGTAAATAGGATAGCTTATACTAACTTGTTTATCTTGCACATATGCTAGTCTTTAATATTTGAAATAAGCCTCTTATGTCTATTCAAGGGTATCTCCTCAATAACGTACTTAACTCTTGATTAATGATATTGAAGTTTTTTCCGAAAAAATACAATGAAATTATAGAAGGTGTTTTGTAACCAATTGTCAAATAGGAATTTTAGAGCCAAATAATGTGGATGTTTAAATTTTCAATTAAGAATTTAAAATTTAAAAATTAGGATGAAAGATTGAATTTTTAATTCAAAATGAGTTTTGCTGAAAATAGATTTTGAAGAAATAAGCTTAGTGCCCGTTTGGCACAGCTTATGAAAAGAAAAAAACAGTTTTTTTGGGTGAGAAGCTGATATTCGCTCAATTTATAATGTTTGGTAAATATCAAAATTAATAAAAGTAATTATCTAGATAGTTAAAATTCAGCTATTTTGATAAATTAGAAATTAAAACTTTTCAGGAAAGCTGTATTTTAGATTAAACGCGTAGTTAATTTTAAAAAATTAATAGATAAAAATACCTTTATGAGTTTATAAACAGTTTTTAAATTATATTTTACCAAACACAAACATATAGCTAATTATTTTTAGAAATGTCACTTTTAGAAAAATAACTTTTCTCCATATAAAAAGTTATTTTCATAAGCTGTGCAAAACTGAACCTTATTCTAAGAGTTTAACAAAAAAAAAATCCAATTTGACGACTAAAAATCATTATTTGGTGTCAAGCCAAACACCTAAATTACTTAAAAATATTTTATATTACAATCTTTTTAAGTTATTAATAAGTTTTAAATTCTCAAATTGAGAATTCAAATACTGATATAATTATAAATCGATTTGAAAATATTGTTTAATTATTTTAAAATTTTATAATAAAAATATACTGTTAAAAATATATTTTAATGATGTATGATTAATATTTTTAACATAATATTTATTTTAATTATAATTTAATGTATAAAATCAACCATATAGAAATCTAGATAATATATGAAGGATTAATGGGATCCAACTTGAAAATAAAATAAATATTCCACTTAATATTCCAAAAATCTAAAAGTATAACCAACAAAAAAAAATTGTTTTTTTTTTAAAAAGCAAAAGTTAGGTCACTCAACTATCAACATTAACTAGCACTGGAAAGTTGAGACCCACTAACAAAGGCAACATGACCCTGTTGGACAGTCTTACAGTCTTTCACTGCTTCAGCACCTTCTGGTTTAGGTTTATCATTTATAACTTATAGCCACTTGTTGTACTCCTCTCCACATAATTAATTATTATTGCTTTCAATCAAAATCAATGGCCTCTTCTGGTTATCTATTTTGTATTTTCAATTCAATTTTTTTTTTTTAATTTGCTATATTTCTTTTGTAAGCAGATTTTCTTATCTTATATTTGCTCTCACTTATATTATAGGTTTCTATGAAGAAGAACCATTGAATCTAATAGTAAAAGAATACAAAAACAATTGTGTAGCTTTTTTTCTTTCTTCTGAATAAATTATTAATAATATATCTTAAATTTAATAAACACTTTAATTCCTATTTATATGAAAATAATATTTTTAATTACTACAATCTATTAATAATTTTTAAAATAATCAAACTAATAAATGAAAACTGTAACGTTTTAAATTAAAAGTCAAACTGAATTAAAAATTGAATAAATTATAATTAAAATAATTAAATTTTATTAATTCGATTTGATTTTTCAGTTAAAATCAAATAGCTCGCACCCTTATATTTATTTTTACTATAATATGTATAATTGATGTTTTGATATCAAAGTTAAATTGTTGTAGACTCTTTCTTTAATACAATGTTGCAAATTGTTGCTCCATAACTCAAAAGCTTTTCAAGTAATATATGCTTAAATTTTTGTTATAAATTTTTGAAATTAACCTATCTGACAATACTTAAAATCTCAATTTTAACTCCTAAATTATTTAATATGATTCAGAATCTCAAAATTAAAGTTAAAATCACATCAATTTTTTTCATTAATAATATTAATAATTTTAAAAAAATATTTTTAAAATTACTTTCCTTTAATTTTGTAAGCGTTGCTTGACCCAAAGGGTCATAGTTTTATTTTCTCCTCTTTATTAATAAAATAAAAAAACTCAAAAACTTCACCAAAACATTATGTATATACAATTTTTTTTAAACATATTAATATTTATGTTTACATATATTTTTTTATTTTTTTATATTTCATTTTATTAATAAAAAAACTACTCTCTAATAAGTTTAAATTAAGGCTAACAGTCAAGAACAAGATTGAAAAAAAGAGACATGAATTTATATTCTTAGTTAAAAGTTTACTTATTTTAACATAAGGCTTAAATATTTTTGCCATTTTATTTTTTAAAATAAAAATTATATTATAAATCGTATTTATTTCTAAATTTGTTAACTAATTGATAATTAAAAGTACTCTTCAAATTTTATATTTATTTTTATAAATTGAAAAAATTAAAAATATATCTCTACGAATACAAAGATAGAAATAAGACATAGGCAATCCATAGGCCCATGTTCGTTTATGTTAAGAATAATAAATGATCAACTCAAATAGATTTAGAGTTACAATTTATAATATATGCACCATATTTAATTATTATTTAATATTAATCAGCAACTAAAATATTTATAATTTGTATTTTATAGCACTGTATATTAGATTTTAGATTTCACATATAAATAAGTTTGAAATATTAAATTATTACTTTGATTATTTTATTATTTGTATTTTATTTTATTGATTAAATATAAACAGTAATTGTTATTAAACTATAATTTGAAAATTTTTTATTGACTTCATTTTATTTTTCATATAATTTATTAAATTTTTATTTATTATTAATTAAAATAATTTTATTTCATATAACACTTAATATTCAATAATATATAATTGCGCCTTTAAAATTCATAACAATCACATGTAATGCAAGTAAGAAAGTAGTTGATATGTTTAAGTGGGTGTTAATATTTGATTGTAAGTGTTAATTTTTTTTATTCTCAATAATTGCATTAAACTCATTTGATTAATAATATCTGTTAACTGTTGGATAACTGTTAGGTAGTCAAATAGTTATTTTTTATAAAAATTATAATTTAAAGTTTAAAAAAAAATTCATATTTATTTAAATAAAAAATTAAATTATTTTTTTAAAATAATATTTAAATAAAAATAAAAATAAAAATATTTATCTTTAATGATCATTAAATATATTAATGGCTAATAATTAATAATAATTTTAATAAATATTTACAACAATCAACTATTAATTAACGACAATCAGTTATCGGCTATCAACTAACGAATGTTAAACTAAACACATACTCATGCCAAAAATTTCTAAAAATTTTTTCACAATTCTCCTAAGTTCTATTATTTTCCACACTTATATAAAGATAACTATTGTTGGGAGGAAACAATAGCCCCCGTGACATTAGTACGTGTTTGTGATAAGAGGATTCTTCTACTACATGAGAGCTGAAATTGGATTCCATGGGTCCATAGGACTTGTTTGGTCTGTGATTTAATAAGCAACTAGGGCAAGAACAAATATATCTAAGAGAGTGAGGTTTATAGGGTCCATCTAACATGCTCAATTTCAGAATTATATTGTTTGCCTGCAGATTTTAAATTTCATCAATGAATTCAATGATTTAGCTTTAGCTTAAGTCTCAATCAAATCAATGAATTTGCACCAAGTTTGTTGCTAAGAAAATGGATTTATCTATGATAACAATAACTCTAATTAAAAATAATTTATTGTGTGTTGATAATCTACTAATATTTAAATTGCATATTTATAACTTTAAATTGAAATTTAAAAATATCAATTTTATAAAATTTTGATTCATTCGATCTGTAATTCTTCTTATAAATCTATTTTCATAATTTAAAATCTCTGCAAATAGATAATATCTAAATATACTAAATTATATATAAAATATGATGAATTAAAAATATACTCAGTTCTATATAATAATTTTATAATATTTTATTATATTTTGATTATATTATGACATGAAAATTGTTTTATATCCACAATTATAATTAATAATTGATAAATTAGCTTTAAAATACTCATGACCGATTGAAACAAAATAAATTTATTAAAAAAATAGTCTCGATTAAAGTATAAATTGAGTCGAAAATTCTCATAATTTGTAAATCAATAGAAGAAAAAAAAAAAAAATAAACCAAAAATGAATAGAAGAATAATTAGTTTAGCATATATGAACAATTGATTTGTTTGATTCCAAGAATTATCTTCTAATTAATTCCCCAATTAAAGAAAGAATTAGATACTTAAAAGGATATTAACTCTTAATTCTAAAAATGAAAAAAAAGGTGAGATTGCTTAGCAAAATATTATATTCTCTTATGCTGATCTCCCTGAATTGCCATTTCAAGGATTTCCCTGTGGTTAAAGTTAAACTACCAAAGGTTGGCATATATAATGCATAAAGTGATTTAACTTTTCATCTACACTTTGATCACATCTTTTAATCCATTATTATATGCAAAATCTTTATATACATTCTTGATTCATAAGCAATGCATGTATGGATGGGATGTCTTTTAAGAATTGTTTAAGTTTTATACCTTCTTTAGAAACTTAGATTTTGTAAAAAAAATTAATTCAAATAAATTTTATTTTACTCATTTTTATATTTAAAATAAAATAATTTATAAAATTTAATTATTTTAGTGTTAATAAAAATAATTTAAAATACATAAACATCATGTCATTTTATAAAAATTTATTTAATTAAAATTTGATTTATTGTAAAATCATATAAATATATATATATATATTCTAATTTTTTAAAATTTTAATATTATTAGTTATTTTTAAATAAATAAAGATAAGTAAAACAATAAAATAAATTAATGTTTGAAATAATTATTACATAGAATTAAATTAAATTGAAGTGAATTTTCTCAAATAAATTTTTCATATTTTATAATTCAGAATCTTGGTCAATAGATTTAGAATAGATTATTTTTTTTAATAAAAAAAAATAATCTAATAGATTTAGAATAGATTATTTTTTTTAATAAAAAAAAATAATCTATTCTAAATCTATTGACCAAGATAATATGTATTTACCGTTAGATTATATTTTGATATGTTCAGAAAATATACTTATTTAAATTACAATTTAAGATATTAATTTATACCAAGTTGGTAAATCCAAAAATATTAAATTCTCTTAAAATAATATTTGAGTTAATAGTCAATTTTAAAGGGTTTATAATATGTCTTTTAAAAATATAAAATATATAAAACATCAAAATTATTAATTAATTATAAAAACACCAAAACACGTGTTTGAACGTGCTGCAAATACATTCTTCTCTCAAGTCAACAATTCATGTTAATCTTCCTCCAACTCAATAAAAAACCTTTGAAATTATATGTGCAAAATTTGTTTTGAAGTAAGTTTATTCCATTTTTTAATTTTATCGTTTAGGAATGCACCAAATGGCTTAAAATTAAAAATTAAGTATTAGAAATTTAAATATTAAATAATTTAAGTATTTTAAATTTTAATTATTTATATTTATTTTAAATTTTTAATTAAAATTTTTTAATTTAATTAAAATTTTCAAAATAAATATCACTAAATAATTTAAAATTTAAAAATTTTAATTTTAAATATTGAATTACGTTACCAAATATCATTGAGTATCAGCCCATCTGAATCCAAAAGTCGCACTACTTATGCTTTCAACTTTCAAGGATTACTGCAAAAGTGTTAGTTTTGAAAATCAGTTTTTTTTTTTTATTATTGAAGAGATGAATTTAACATCAGTGAATTTTAAACTCTATTATCTGTTTTTAAAATAATTTCACCTTAACATTAAGACATTAATTTCTGAAAATCACATCTAAATTAATAAAATAAATAAGTAAATTTCTTTACCAATCAGACTAATTTTATAAAGAAATGAGCAATTTTTGAGAGTAAGTTTCTTTAATATTGAGGGTAAGTTATGAATTTCATATCTTCTTCTTTATCCGAACATATATATATAGAGAGAGAGATCACTACCTACTAACTTAAAATTTGATTAATTTAGTTAATTAATTGTAGAATCCTTCTTGAGTACCCTTGTGGCACCAAACCCATACCAAATCAAAATCATTCAATTTTTAAATAATTAATATGGTTCATCAATTAATCTTACTTGTAATTAGTACAAGCACTAATGAAAAAAATATTTTTTAAAATAAAAACATAATTAGTTGTCATTCATTAATTGATTTTAATTTTTCTATTAATTATTACAATTATTTCATTAATTAATTTTAATTTTTGTATTAATTTAGTTGCTTCTCTTTCTTACTGCTTGCATTTAAATTCAATGAAAATGTATTTTTTGAAGTATCTATGGTTGAAAAAGAAATTATTAGATAATACGAAAGTATATTCTTTTTACTCATATATAATTAAGATAAAATACATAAATGTAAATTTATTTTTAGGTGCACAAAATGAATATGTTCCTGCTTCTATCTAATAATTTATCTAGCTGGAATAGAAATAGATTTTTTAATGCGCTTCAAACCAAAATCAAATAAATAAAATATATTCAATATTTAGAATGGAGACTTAATATATTTAGAGGTGACTTACCTTGGGAAGATTGTAATTTATATGAAATTAAACATATCTTTTGGAATGATTGTAAGAGAGACAAAATCAAATGATATTGTTTTAATGTGTTGGTGGTGCTTATGTGGACTAGTATTTTTAATTTAATAAGATGATATTGTTTTAGTTTGAATTTCTCACAACCTGTGAGTTTTTTATTTTCTTTTTGCCCAATTTTGATTTTTTTTCCTCCAATATGAAGACTTATGTTCTTCAATTCAATTTTTATGAGAAAAAATGCAATTTTTTTCTTTTACTTTTAGTTAAATTTTCATTTTAAGACTTGTGCTATTAATTGTCTAACTCTTTTCAACAATTAAAGATAATTACCGTAAGAGTGGGGATATTGGCACTCCTTTTTGGTTTTTAATACTCCACCAATTCTTTTATTATTAAATTTAACTATAATATTATTATTATATTATTTAACTAATAACTCTCATAAGAAAATAATATTTTATTTTCATTTTCTTTTATATTTCATTATTATTATTTTTAATTCACATATTAAAAACTAAACAAAAATTTTTAAGTTTCGTAAGAAAAAAAAACTTATGTACTAAAAAAAATTTACATTTACTTTTATTTTTTATTTCATAAAAGTGATATTAATGTCTATATTTTTTAAAAAATATGATAATAAAAATATAATTTTATTTAAAAATAATAATATAATTTTTCATTTTTACTATTATGAAATAATTTTTTTTATTTTATAATTTATAATTTATAATTTTTTATATTTTTTGAGAAAATATATATTTTTCACTTATAATAAGAAATATAATTTACAAAATAAATTTTTAAATTATAATCCTAAAACATTTTATTTAAAAATTAAATTATACTTACTAAAATATCTTAATAAATCATATATTTTTCCTTTATAAATTAAATAAATTATATGATTAAAATAACAAATAAATAATTAAAAAGCATATTATTACAAAAAAAAATATATTTTTGAGATTATTATATTATTTTCAAAATATATTGAGGTATTAATATTTTATTTTTTTATTTGGTCAGTTAACTTTTTTGATAATAATTTTTTTTTGAAAAAGAGTTAAACAAAATATAAAATTTGGAAAAAAAATTATTTGATAACATATAAAAATGTATAATTTTTAATATCATATATTTTTATAAAATATAAAAAAATATTTCTATAAATTAAAAGTAATAATAATAATGAAATATAAAAGAAAATGAAAATCAAATATTTTTTTCTTATGAAAATTATTAACTAAATAATGTAATAAGGGTATTATAATCAAATTTAATAATTAAAGAGACTGTGAGAGTGTTAAAAAAACTAAAAGGGAAGTCTCAAAATCGCTTCCCTTACTATAATCATTAATGATATGCATTATTATATTATTAATAATAATATCATTCAACTTAATCTAATAACAAATAATTCATATTATATATTTCATTATACGTCTCATCTATTATTTTATACCCTTCTTTATATGATACATAAAAAAAATATGAGATAAAAAATAAGACACATAATAAAAAAAAAAATTGAAATTAAATAACATGTTATCTCTATTATAAATTAGAGATACAGTATCATAAAAAATTATTAAGTAGGACAAGAGTCTACTCTTATTATTTATATAAAAATGGATTCATGTATAATTAAAATGAAAATAAACCTATGTGTATTAATTTTTATGTGAATAAAATGAGCATATATTCTTATATTACTTAATAATTTTTCTAATACCATAAAGCCACCTCAACTATAGCCTTAATTTTATAATATAAAATAAATAATTACATAATGCCAAAAAAAAATTGATTACTTTCTAATGTAAAAAAAATATAAAAAATGTATATATTTTTTGTAAAATAATAAAACAAAACCAATATATAATTTTTAGAGAGATCATAGGCATATATGTCACTCCTCCAAAAAGAAAAAAAAAATTCTGATTCATTCAGATTGACAAAGTGAATTGTGAATATGCTACCCATTGAAGAAAATGAGTTTTTTATTTATTTGAAGGATTATATTCAGATTGAAGAAGAGACAGAGGATGTGTAGCACTCCATTGCAATTTGCAGATCATTCCCAGAAAGGACAGAATGTCATAATTAGAAGCTTAAGCAGGTAATTATATGGCTGCTACTATATAAATGTGTTTCTTTTTTAGGTAACATGTAAATAATGTGTTTCAATCACAAAATTATTTTCAATTCACATCAATTTCTTTTTTTTTTTTTTATAACTTCAGAACAAATTAATTCTACTTTATTAATTATATTTATAATTCATTTGTTTCACTGATATAGAGATAATTATAGTATTACTGGATCAAAATTTATTTATTAATTATTATTTTCTAATTATTCCCAAGAGTGATATTTTTATTAATCAAATCTATCAAAATCTACTGTTTCTATTATGAAACTGTTTTAGATGATATTGATCTATTCCCTTAACTATCATTTTCTATCTTTAATCTCAATTATTGTGCTTAATTAGTTCCCTTCAAATTTTAAAATCTATAAATATAGTCAATACATTATACTACTATTTTGCGGTTGCAATTGTTATCATTGTTTTGTATTTTTGAATCTTCCTTTTAGTAGTGGTCTATTGATAGGAATTACTAGCATAAAGAAGTTTAGTGCATACCCAGTTAACAGAGCACTTCCTTTGTTTTTCTCTCTCACTCTGTTTATTTATGTCCTTTCTCTATCAGAGTAAGCCAAAGATATTCTATATAGAACCTGAAAATTAAAGAAACCATAAAATAAACTTGTAAAGACAACCCAAAAACCAAAACCCAACATCCAAACAAAACATTACCACTCTCTTTCTCTTTCTGCCCTGTTTCTCTCTCTAAAACACAGCCATAATTTACTATATATCTGCAATTTCAAAAACTATTCTTTATATTCGTTTGTTGTGCTTTGTGTTTGTTCTTGATTTTTATATACATATAAAGTTTGAGGCTTGATTGAACTACTTTCTTTCTATCCATCCACCTATAAAAAAACAATTACTTTTAGAAAAATT
This sequence comes from Aleurites moluccanus, assembly GCA_948193065.1. Taxonomy (NCBI): domain Eukaryota; kingdom Viridiplantae; phylum Streptophyta; class Magnoliopsida; order Malpighiales; family Euphorbiaceae; genus Aleurites; species Aleurites moluccanus. The sequence continues at coordinate 42,148 of CANXYC010312659.1, read as the reverse complement.
AAAATAAAGACTTTGAAGATTTCCATTGGACCTTGAAATTATATATATATTTTTTCGTGTTACTATTTTGTTATTTGTTTTTTGCTTCGACTTGGTTGAACTGGGGAGGGTGTTAATCCATCTGGGTACTCTTTATTTTGCTTCAAGAATGGAACAACAGTAATAGCTTCTTAAAACAGCCTGTGATGGATCTTGAAGGTGTGATTCACGACAACCCAATTAAGGTATGACATGTGGCTATTTTTGATTGGTTAGCTACAGCTTTTCTGTTCCTGTTCTTCTTTGTTCATTATTGTTCGTTGTTCTGTCTTTTGCAGAGAGATTCATGGAAGACTGTATTAACTTTGGCTTATCAGAGTTTAGGTGTTGTCTATGGGGATTTAAGCACTTCTCCATTATATGTGTATAAAAGTACCTTTGCAGAGGATATACAGCACTCAGACACCAATGAGGAGATTTATGGGGTCTTGTCTTTTGTCTTTTGGACATTGACACTAATACCATTAGTTAAATATGTTTTTATTGTGCTTAGAGCTGATGATAATGGTGAAGGTGGCACTTTTGCTTTGTATTCGTTACTTTGCCGCCATGCCCGGGTTAGTTCCATACCCAATTGCCAACTTGCAGATGAGGAGTTATCAGAGTACAAGAAAGACGGTCCTGTGTACAATGATAGAAGTGTTATTGGGTCCGGTTTGAAGTCCACTTTAGAGAAGTGTAAAGTATTGCAAAGGATTTTGCTTGTTTTGGCTTTGATTGGGACTTGTATGGTCATTGGGGATGGAGTCCTTACACCTGCAATTTCTGGTAATTGTGTTATGGTTTTTCTGGGTTTTGATTTATGGCTAAAATTTGAAACTTTATGACTGAATTTTTTTTTGGCTATTTCTGCAGTTTTTTCAGCTGTTTCTGGACTGGAGCTATCCATGTCAAGAGAGCATCATCAGTGTAAGTTCCGTGTATTGAAAACCAATGTGTTACTTGTAAAGATTGTTACTTTTCTTTTTAGTGCATGTAGATGGTGATTTATTGTTTTATTCCTATCAACATGAGAACTAGTGTAGACTTTGCAAATGTGAATTTCTGTTTGTGATTAACATTCGATATCCCATAAGGTCAAAAAGTGAGAAATTTGGGGATAAAAAGTATTAGACCAAAAATATATTGCAGAGAATCCTGGTAACTGGTTTGCATCAAGCTACAATTACAACAACTTTATATGGGTGGTTTGTTGGTTGCCTAAAGAATCTTAAGACCATTTTTTTGGTTTCTTTTTTCTGTATGTTGTGAAGACATGTAATTAAAAGGGGGGAGCAGAAGATCACTGTTAGAGATTTGTAGTTAGTTTTATTGTAACTTAAACCATCAAAATTTGGAATTTCAAAACTTTATGTCTGCCTCTCTTTGCAATGTTCAGACGTGAAATTAAGGGAAAGCAAAAGTTACCGAATTGTAATGGCCTCATGCATTATTGTGGGTCCCTGCAAAAATAATCAAGACAAACCTCCTGCTTTAATCAAAGTCAAATCACAATCAAGCTAATAAAGTATAATTAGTTTAATAGTGTGGAAGGTCAAGTTGATAACATCATTTGTTTTAAATAAAGTGAGCATGCAACATATGGGTAAGGAAAGAAACCAAAAAAAATTAGTGAAGATTAAGGATATAAAGATGTGCCTTTTATAAAGTTAATCTGTCATTATAAGGTGGATAAAAAAAATTGAATTGTTTTAGTTAAGATAAGATGGTGAATAGAGGAAACCATTATAGAATAATATAGTGTAATCAACTTATTTATTTGATCATGTACCCAAATGGGTATTGTCAGACTGGTCAAATTTAAGTAGGTATGGTGACATCAAGTCCCCCATGAGATATACATAATCATAAATATAGTCTCATCAAGCCTGCACCTTCTCTTCTTGGTGTCCCAAGTATTTTAGTGGATATTGATACTGAAATGAAGTCGTCATGATTTTTAATGGACTGTTGCCACTGATTTGGTCAAATAAACTATTTTAACAATATGGATTTCTGAGTATATAGCTCAGAGTTCCATTTTCTGAAATTTCAACTGGTGGGTATCAATCAATAGTGCATTTCATTAGTTGTGTTGGTCCTACATCCTTTAGTTGCAAGCTTTAGCAATTTGTGGGAAATAAACTTTCCACTATGGTTTATACTGCTTGATCAATTGCACTTTAACAGGTCCTGTTCACTGATCTTCTTCACAGTATCTCTCTCAAGGACATATGTAATCTTCTATAGTGATGATTACTTGAAAGTTGAAAGCATTGCTTTATTAAAGATTTGTAAAATGGCGAAAGGATTTTCAAACATTATTTAATTCCTTCCCATTTCTGTAGAAACCATGCTATCTATTTTACTGCAAATAACCAACTTATCTTAGTTTATTACTTTTGACAATTATTGCAAGGTTATTATGATTTCAAGATAGCAATTATAGATTTGCTTGGTGTACTGAAAAATTTGATTACGAACTAGGTTGTACATTTCCTTAAAAAGTTTATTGATTCTGCAGATGTTGAACTCCCATTTGCTTGTGCTATACTTGTATTTTTGTTTGCCCTCCAACATTACGGAACACACCGTGTAGGATTTCTCTTTGCACCTGTCGTGATTACATGGCTGTTATGTATAAGTACTATTGGTTTGTACAATATTATTCACTGGAATCCCCATGTTTACCAAGCACTGTCCCCATACTACATGTATAAATTTTTGAAAAAGACTCAGAGGGGAGGTTGGATGTCCTTGGGTGGGATTCTGTTATGTATAACAGGTACAAGATCCTATTTGACTTTGTCCTCTTGCCATTTATTTAGGCCATATTATGTTTGCTTTTCTAATGCAGAGTTTTGTGTACTTTAGGTTCAGAAGCTATGTTTGCTGATCTTGGGCATTTTTCACAGTTGTCAATCAAGGTAACAGATCCACTTTTATCTCAATGTCAAGCAATTACATATAGAAACATTAAGAGGACTTCTTTCCTAAAGAAGTTGCATAAGAATAATCATCTTCGTATAGTCTAATAAAGATGTTGATTCTTAGCATTCTTACCCGTGACAATTTAACACTTGCGTCCCTCACATGAATGTCTTTGAGCATGGATAAGGATCTCTAGATAAAAAATTAAGATCCATTTACCCTGGTCTAAATGTTAAAACATTTTCTTAATTACATTCAAAATTACAGGGTCCTTGATCAAATGAGTTAAGAAAAACTGCAATTTAATGAAAGGTTTCTCTAGAATATGCCTCACATGACAAGTAGATTTGCCTGATATGTTAAGGAAAACTGCAAGGTGCATCCATTTCTTCAAAGAGGAACTGATAGAAAGTCAGCGTGCTTTCTTTGCTAACCAGGTCATCTGTGTTGGAATTTATCGGTGGCTTATTTCCTAATGGAAGACAATTAGCTGCTGTAAATGGTTTTCTTTGACTCTTGCTGAACTCATGACAATTTCAAGCAGCTCACACAGAAATTCACTTTCTGGTTTTCTGCAGATTGCTTTCACCTTTGCGGTTTACCCTTCCTTGATCCTTGCATATATGGGACAAGCTGCTTATCTTTCCAAGCATCATTTCACGACCAATGAATACCAGATTGGTTTCTATGTATCTGTACCTGGTAAATTACTAGCATCATCGTCTTTGAATGGCACCATTCCACATTCTATTTGATCTTCGTAGAATTAGCCAATGCTTAATTATTCTCGTTGTTTCAGAGGAAATAAGATGGCCAGTTCTTGCAATAGCCATTCTTGCAGCAGTGGTGGGAAGTCAGGCCATCATTACCGGAACTTTTTCAATAATCAAACAATGTTCAGCTCTTGGTTGCTTTCCAAAGGTCAAAATCATCCACACCTCATCAAAAATTCATGGCCAGATTTACATTCCGGAGATCAACTGGACGTTAATGCTGTTATGTTTGGCTGTTACCATTGGTTTTAGGAACACAAAACACATGGGAAATGCAGCAGGTATCATTTTCATATTCATGACTCTTTCCCTCTTCCCCACTTAGAACACCTGTGCCCTCTATTCCCATGCTTTCAGCTTTCTTAGAAAGACCTGATCCTGATGCATTAATGTTCAGTTGGTATGTCTAGTCTATTTATTTAAAAAGTGTTACAAATTTTATTGGCATGATCATTCAAATGGTATTTTCTTTTCTAATCTGACAGGTTTGGCAGTTATAACTGTGATGCTGGTAACAACCTGCCTAATGTCTCTGGTCATTATCTTATGCTGGCACAAAAATATCTTTATAGCCATTTGTTTTATATTCTTCTTTGGCTCCATTGAAGCTCTCTACTTCTCAGCATCCCTTATAAAGTTCCTCGAAGGGGCATGGGTACCGGTTGCTCTATCATTCATCTTCCTAGTTATTATGTATGTTTGGCATTATGGAACACTCAAGAAATATGAAGCTGATGTTCAAAATAAGGTCTCCATTAACTGGCTCCTCAGTCTAGGTCCTAATCTTGGAATTGTCCGGGTTCGTGGGATTGGCCTCATACATACTGGCCTTGTCTCTGGAATCCCAGCTATATTCTCTCATTTTGTCACCAATCTTCCTGCTTTCCACCAGGTTGTAATCTTTCTCTGCGTAAAGTCTGTGCCAGTACCACATGTTAGACCTGAGGAAAGGTTCCTGGTGGGAAGAGTAGGTCCAAAGGAGTACCGTCTATATAGATGCATAGCCCGTTATGGTTACCGAGATGTTCACAAAGATGATCTTGAGTTTGAGAAAGATCTAGTTTGTAGCATTGCAGAATTTATCAGGTCAGAAAAACCTGAAAGTAATACGAATAATATAAGACTAGAAGATTCAGGAGATGATGAAAGAATGACAGTTGTTGGGACTGTATCATCGAATTTCGAAGGAATTAAACTATGTGAAGATGATGCAGATTCTTGTGATTTGATAGGTAGTAGTAGTTCAGTGGTGAGAGAGATACAATCCCCCAAAATGAAAAGAAAGAAAGTAAGATTTGTTGTGCCAGAAAGTCCACAAATTGACATGGATGTGCAAGAAGAGCTGAGAGAGTTAATGCAAGCAAGAGAAGCAGGAATGGTTTTTATACTTGGACATTCGTATGTGAGAGCTAAGAGAGGATCAAGTTGGATGAAAAAAGTAGTGATTAATTACGGGTATGATTTCTTGAGAAAAAATTCCAGAGGACCAACTTATGCTTTGAGCATACCTCATGCATCAACTTTAGAGGTGGGAATGGTTTACCATGTGTAATTTCTAAATTATACGTACAGTTATGAATCCAGCAAAAAATTTCTGCATTTTTTTTCAATGTTGTTGTATATGATAGAGCTAAGCTAATACTAATAGGATTGAAACTAAAGATGCTTTTGTGATCGACTTCGTCAAGATTATTTGTTGGGGAAACCCATTTCCATGCCCCTAATTTGGTAAACTAGTTCAAATTAATAAATCAGTTATTTAAAAAATCAGAAGTCGGCACACTAAAACTTAACCTAGTGGTAAACAATGTTGTAAACAATGTTGTTTTTGAACATGAATTCAAAAAATATAATATAAGTGTGTTAAATTTAGACCGTTAAAATTTAATGATTTAGATTTAATATACTTTTAATATATATTTTTAAATTCATTTGATTTTTATTTTGTACAAAAAATATGTCATTTAATTCGTTAAAAAAAATGCTATAATATTATAATTTTTAAAAAATTTTACAAAAATTTATTATACTCTTAAAAGCCTACATAATAAGAAATGATGAATTTTTGGCACAACAGCACCCCCTCAACCCTCTTGGTGGTGGGTAGGAATCATGTGTGCAATGGGCGTACGAGTTTTGATATTTTCATTTTTTTTTATATATGGAAATTGAGATGTTATGACTCATGGAAATCAAAAAGAAAAGCGGGAGACTACATTCCAATTTAAATCGTTTTTAGTTTTTTAGGAAAAAATTAAATGTATTATTTTATTATAGATTTAGCTAGATATTTTTATAAAATTTTTTGCCTATAATGAGTGCATAAACTTTTCTTGTACATTCAAAATATTTTAGTTAGGGTAAAAGTGTAATTCACCCCTTTAACTTTGCTTCCATTTGCAATTTCCCTCTCATACTTCAAAAATGTGCAATTTTCCCCTTATAATACTGAAATAGATGCAATCAAACCCAATTTTGGTCACGTGTGCTCTCGTGACATTGACGTCTATTATTAAGCAATAAAGTAACGTTATGTGTGTCCCACTATGACAGAAAAGTGGGATCCAATGCGCTCTAAATCACCTCATTTGAATCTAATCCAGTTCTCATGAATCTCTTTTCGAATTCTCAAACACAAAATCACTGCCACTGTAGCAAAAGCACTAGAAATTATAAACTTATTTGACTTTGAATTCTCACATCTATTTATCATTCTATACAACTCCAAAGCCTTTTTTGGCTTATTGTGATGAATATACCCAAAAATCATTGCAGTCAAAGAAAAATTGATCTTCTCAGACATTTTATCAAACAATTATCTTGCTACCTTAAGTAACCCCATTTTGACAATACCCAGATGTCAAAACATTCCATGAGCACAAATCCCTTTCAGTTATATCATTGAACAACTTCTGGGCATTCGACCACAGCAGCAGCCATGGTTCTCAACACAGAGCTATGCCGTTTTAGTGGAGCCAAGATTTATCTTAGTAAAGACATCAAATTTGTTCGTGCTGATTCTCAAGTGTTTTTGTTTGCTCATTCAAAATGCAAGAGGTACTTCTACAACTAGTTGAAGCCATCAAAGCTTACATGGACAACCATGTACAAGAAACAACATAAGAAGAATATTGCTTAAAAGGCTATAAAGAAGAGGAGATGTACAACCAAGAAGCCTTACTCTAGGTCCATCGTGGGTGCCACTTTAGAGGTTATCCAGAAGAGAAAAACTGAGAAGCCATAAGTTCGTGATGCTGTCAGGGAAGCTACTCTTCGTGAAATTAAGGAAAGGATCAAGAAAACCAAAGATGAAAAGATGGGAAGCGCTGAGCATCAATGCATAAGCAACTTATGAAGCTGTCTTTTGGGTTTAATTTAAAGGAGGATTCTTTTGAGATGGTGAACACTGGGTCGTTTCTTCGATAAACGGATCTGTAATGAAACAAACCCAAGAAGCAAAACATACTTTAGAACCAGAAGTGATGAGTGAACAAATTAAACTGTAGAAACTTGTTAAACTTTTTTTCTCTTTCTCTCTACCCTTTGTCAGATGAGTGGACCAAAAACCTGAATAAAAATACATTTTCCTTTTACACTAATAGCTCTGTTAGTCTCCGTTAGAATTTGGGCTTGATTGCATCTATTTCAGTATTATAAGTGGGGAATTGAACCTTTTTGAAGTATTAGGGGGGAATTGCAAGTGGAGGCAAAGTTGAAGGGGTAAATTGCACTTTTTGGCTTTTAGTTAATATAATTCTTTTGCCTTTTTTTTGTCTAGTGAAAAGATATTAATATTTTTTTTACTCCATATATTTTTATCTCATCTGATAAGTATATATTTCAGTGTAAATAAGTATTTTCTTTTATAGGTTAATGTATATTGACATTTCAATTTTACTTAAAAAAAAAAAAAAGATTTTGTAACATTTTATATTTTTAACATATTTAATTTAACCCTTAAAGTTTTCAATTTTGTAAACATTACACCCTTGAATTTTTGTCATTAGTAATTCACTAAAATGTGCGTGATAAGCTCTAGAATTAATGAACATGTATCAATATTTTAACCCATCTTCTCAAATTTCTCATCATAGACTTTTAAAATCAACATATCCATTACCATCGCTTCAATCCCTTTTTGACTAAATTACATTCATTGTTTTTAAATTTACCTTTTAATTCATTATTATTCTTAGACTTTAATTTGTTGCATAAATATCCTACAACTTTTATTTGATCACAATCGTTATCCTTTTGAAAGTTTTCCGCCATTCCAATAGACGAAAATTTGACATGGTAAACTATTAACATTATTCATATTATTTAATACACCACCTACCACCTTTACTAAGTTTTCTCATATTTCCCTCATATTTTCTTTCATTTTCTTTCAATCCAAACAATAACAAATCTACCAAATCTAAAAGTTTATTGGTTTTATTATTGAAAAATCAATTTACTATCAGATTTAACCCATCAACAAGCAAATAAAAAAAATCAACAATCTAGTAACTTTTGTCGCCGCCGATTATATTTGTTCTCCCGCATCTCCTTTTCAAAACTTTTGCTTCTCACAAGCTTTTTTTGTGCATTATCAGACTAATTTTTCTCACAAGCTCATTGTCTCCACAACCGGGATTATTGAAATGGTGGCTTCTATTGGGCATTCTTGTGATAAATCTCATAATACCAGGTGAGCTTTATTCTCTCCTTTAAAATCATTATCTTCTTATTTGATTCTCTCTATTGTAAAATCGGGACTTTATTTTTTGGGATTTAAATTATGAATATTATGAAGAATTGTATAAAATTAGAGGATTTGGGGTTGATTTCATGGTAAAGTTATTATGGGTAGTTTTGATTTTTTTTTGAAGTATGATGGTTTGCCTTTTGGCTTTCTTTGACTTTCCACTAGTGATTGGAGGTTTTGGCAATGATGGTGTTGGGTGGTAGTGACAGTGATTAGTGGTGCGAGGTTTAGAAGAAGATGATGGAGGGGAGATGTGACCCTTCTCTTATTCTTCTTTTTTTTTTTTAATTTTTATTAAATAAATTTGACATAACGCTTAAAAAATCCATGAAATAACATTAAAAAAATATAAATGAAGGTCACGTTATATTTTCGTTAATTGGAATGATGAAAAATATTTAAAAAGACAACAGTTGCGATCAAATTGAAATCGAAAAATTTTTACATGATAAATCGAAATATAGAAAAAATGATAAATTAAAAGATAAGTTAATAAACGTAATTTAGCCATCCCTCTTCTTTATCTAATAATGATTTTCTTCAACAAATGCTTTCTACTTTTCCTTCTTGTTCTTGGGCGGACTTCAACTCTTCTTATAACCTTAACCCAGATCAATGGTGGCTTCTTTGCTAAGATAACACAAGAATGAGCACAAAATTGATGATTTCAAGGGGTTAAATGAACACATTAAAAGTATAGGATGCCATATGATTTTTTTTTTTGGCAAAATTGAAGTGCCATTATATGCATTCTTCCTACTTCTATATTACGTATGATCTAAATTATTTATGTATTATGTATAGATAACTTTACTATAGGAGTGAAACACTAATTAGGTTTAGTTTGGGATTAAGTTTGAAACTCTTTTGGACATTACGTTTTGACATTTTCTTGTAAAATTTTAAAACTTTTTATTTGTCTTTTGTAAATTATGGGGTCATAAATTCAAAATTATGGTTTTTTAAACTTTAAATAAATTAAAAGCAGTTTAATCCTAATGCTTACACACTTACAATTTAAGTCGGATTAATGGTCAATTTAGTTCTCTATATTTTTTTTTAGATGTCCAATTAAGTCCTTCAAATACTTTTTGGCCTAATTCTAACCATAACTTTTTTTAATTTTTATTTTTTTTCAATTAAGTACAAGTTTTGTTAAAATAATAATTTAGAATAATTTGATAAATTTAAAAAATAAAATTACAAATTAAATATCAAAAAGAAAAAATGTCAGCCCCGAAAATTTATACACAAAAACCCAAAACTAAAGCGATTTCTTATTCAAATCTGGAATTTTTTTTTTCAGATTTTCATCTTCTTCTCTCTCTCATTTAGATTTCTCATTGAATTGCAGATAATAAAATCCTAATACTCTTCAATTTTATAATTTATAAATCCCTCATTCTAATTAATTTTTATTAAGAAGAGAAAACGGACAGGAAAAAGAAAGAAAGACGAACACACCATAGTCTAAACCCCTGAATCAACTTGCCTGTGAAGGAGTTTTTTTAATTTCCAATTTGTATTAGTATTAGGGTTTTGATTATTGAGTTTTACGATTGAATTGATGGAGATATTGAGGTCATTGCCGAATACGAAGATCTCTAGTCGTTGGGAGGAGGTGAACGTCTGAAGCAACAAAGAAATGAGACAGGTTCACTATTACTTGAAGACAATGGATGGAGGTTTAGATCTAGTTGTTATGGGAAATATAAGAGCATGCCAGAGTCTCTGATCCTATATGAACTATTGCTTGTGAAAATCCATTTGCGTCAAAAGCGTAAAAAATTGCATATTTTTAGCAAACACTGTCTAAAGATCATTTCGAGTACTTTGGTCACTCTTATCATATAAATCTTTGCTGGCTTTGGAATTTAAATTTTTTTTTTTATGGACCACTCAATGTCACATAATCTTTGGCTATGAAATTAATTTGAGCTCAAGGTTAGTCATAGTTAAAACTTCTCATCTCTCTCTAAAGGTGTGTTTAGTAAAAGTTAAATCCAAAAATTCCTCTTATAAATTCAACCTGCGTTGGCAATTGAACCACGATCCATGAGTCTTTAGAATTTAATTTATGCCAAGATCATTGAATTCTTAAAATTCAAATGACTAAGGAAGTGTTTAGTAGAGCGGTTGGTGTAAAAGTGCGATTGTCAAATCATCAATCGCTAAGAACAGTTTATAACTGTTTATGAGATTTATCGATTAAAGGGAAATTTTACTATAATCGAAATTTTTAGTTGGCCAACTAAACAATATAAATTTTTTTAATTGGCAACACGTATATTGACAATTGACAATTAAGGGTGTTTAGTTGGCCAGCCAAACAGCCCCTAAGGTTCCATCTGGTTGATTAAAAAATAGTCCAAAATAAAAATCATAATGAATAATTCTGATTTTTAATATTTGGTTCAACTATAATTTCATGATTCCCCATTTTGGGGATCACCTATTCTCCGTACCCCTAGTTAATTAAATTCTCATTTTTATGGGAATCAAGTCAAATATTTTTAATTTGGTGAAATGTGTAATTATTTGTCATGTGCTATTTAAATATTAATATTATTTATATAAAATAATAAAATATGTAAAAAATATTAAATTAAATATTAACAAAATAAATTTAATTAATTAATTAATTAAATTAAATTTTAATAAAACAAGAATGAATCATAAATTTATTATTAATTAAGTGAATATTTTTTGAATCTCCATTTAAAAAATATAAATTAATAAATAAGTTATTTAAAATTAATAAAAATTAACATAATTCTAAAAAATTAATCTTTTAATTAGAACAAGCTTATCATATAGAATAAACATTTAACAAAATATAGGATGAAAAATTTAAATTTGATTTTAAAAAATAAAATAAAATTTTTGTTTATAAATTTTCACTATTTAAAATAATTAAAAATTTAAATATGATAATTATAAAAATTATAAAAATATTATTAATCATATACATGTGTATAAATAATAAAATTATAAAAATTAATTAAAAAGTTTACGTTCAATTTTATTCCTATACATAGTCAACCAAACAGTTTTATAAGAAATTAATTTCAATTCATTCATTTTTCTCATTCAATTCAAAATTTAATAAAAACAATCATTTCATTTCTGATTTCACTCCATTTTATTTTTTATCCAAATGAAGCCTAAACTTGAATTTCATTTCCATTTGGCATAATCCTTTTTTCTTCTTATTTTTTGGGAATTTTCCTTTTTTTTTAATTGATGTTATGAATTTGAATTTTTTAGTCTTAGATTTGAATTTTTTGGATTGATATTCTAGGTTGATGTTCTTGTGTTCTTGATGTTCTTCAATTTATATAATTATTTTAAAATAAAAATTATTATTTTATTTTTTAATTAAATTGAATCAAAATTAAAAAAAAAAAATGGTACTGCATAAAAAATATCGGAGGTCTAATTACACATCTGAACAAAATACAGGGACCAAAATGATCCTTAAAATCATAATTGAGAGTGGATGGATACTTAAGGCATATATTCCAACAAATCATTCTCAAATAGCTATGCAAAGCTAAAGCTTATATTCGACCTTTCCTTGGAAGATAATGTTCATGGCACAACACTCGATGGAGCTCATTTTCATAATAATAAAAATAAATAAAATTTTATATGATATAGTGGCCTAAATACAAATAAAAATTAATATTTATTTATTTAAATTTATTTTTGTTCATATAAATTAATAATAATTATCAATTTAATAATACTTGACGTTGGTAATTAATATTTATATTATATATAATATTTCTTGAAAAAATTATATATTTTTTTTATCAAATGAAATATTTTAATTATCAATTACTTTTAATTTACTAATGCATAAATCATGTTTAAAATTACAAGATTCACTTCAATAATACTTTATTTTTTTCAATTGTGTTTTTTAATTAATTACTTACCATTCAACCAACAATTAATAACAGTAAAACTGAGCTAGCTTCATTATAAAAACATTTTATGTACAAGTGTTCATCATTAGACACAAGGAATTTTAATAAAATTTTTATAAATTAATACTTAATAAATTAATAATTTTTATTATATAATAATATATTATGAAATCGATTTAAATTAATAAATTAAATTAATATTTAATTAATTAATATCTTTTTTAATTAATAAAATTTATAAGTCTTATTGATATTAATTTATAGAAATTTTATTATAAGTGTTATAGTGAAATCTTGACTATGATCAAAATAAGATAAAAAGGAATATTATTGATTTTTATTATTCTTGATTGATAATTTTGATTAGGCAGCTTGACTAAAACGTTTGTTAATAATAATATGAACTCATAATAAATAAAGAATCTAAAACTTCTTTTTAGAGAAAAAGAAAATTCAAAGAAGATGAAAAAAAAAATCATTCCATATATATATATGGCCAAAGAGAATATGAATTAAGTATAAGCAAAGAAACAACAAACAGAAACAAAACTGAGTTTGGAATAAATAAAGTTAATTTCAAGAGTTATTAAAGGGTGCTTAATTGTCTTGAAGTGTGTAAACAAATTGGTAAAATTTATCTTTTCTTTTACCCTTAGGACCACATTGTTACTTGGCATCTTCTCCCATAGATCTCAAACCAAAGAATGTTTGGTAATGCATGTGATAGATCTTGTTCTTTCTCTTTTTTTCCTTTTTTCAAGTTTATTAATTATTATGTTATGATTTTTATAATTTCATAGTAATATATTCATAATTTCAACTTTTCTTTGATAGACAACATTCGATATTCTCACTTTATAACAAAAATATATTATTTATATCATTTCTAAATATAATCAGACATAATTAGCAGTAAGTAAATATACGATATGAATAATAATTTTATATTTAAATTTTTCTTCAATATTAAAAAAAATTTATGATAAATTAGTAATCAATTTTTTATTATTATTATTTTATATAGGTGATCGAATTATCTAAATAAAACATGGCAAGTTATCATTTCCATAACAAACTCTTTTATTAATGGCAGTTAATCATAATATGTGTTAATTTTCTCATAATATATAATTTATTTATTCAAAGAAATATAAATCATTTATATTAAAAATAAAATAATATATAGCATAATTCTATAAATAAATTTCTGAGTAACAATATATATGAGCCAATATAACATTAAGATCGACAAAGAGAATATAACTTTCCTCTAACTGGTTATTTTGTCTACTACTTTCTTTTCTTGAAAAGCAACCCAATCTTCATTTCGCTATTAATTATTAATTAAACATTCCATAATTTACCATCACCAGCTTAAGTCTAAAATTTTCTTCTAATTTTACAAATGTGATCTTATATAAGACATGGAGGAAGGGAAAATCTTAATAAAACACAGATATTAGACTGCACAACGTTTCATATAAAACACTTCATATAAATTATGAAGTAGCATATTATAAATATCTTGAGAAAGTTTCATTAGCACATGATATTCAATTTTTTTTTTTTAAAAGAAAAACATAATGAGCTACTATGATAATCAATAAAAAATAATCTACTGATTTGATTTTTTCATTGTGAAAAACTATTAATAAAACATAAACTACAATCATCCCACCCAATGTACATAAAACAATTAATTAATTAATTAAATAAAAGAATGTATAAGATTAGATAATAGGGGTATTCATTTTCAAGATTGATAATTTTGAATTGAATTCTCTGCTTTTATTACAAAATTAATAAAAAAGGGTTTTCACTAATTATCATGTAATAGAAAAAAAAAAGTGGCAAACTATAATAGTGGGGCCTTCTTCTCAAGTGGGAAGTATATAATAATGCAAAACTTAAATCTTCACATTTGAGCATTTCTTGTTCTTGTTCTTGTTTCAACTTCAACTGAAAATTAAAAAAAAAAAAAAAAAAACAACAACGAATCAACAATGTCAATGTGCAAGAATTGGCTTGTTTTTGCTTTCATCTTTTTAGTTCTCCTCAGTGGCTTCTCTTCAGCTTCAGCCACACCTCCTGCTAGTAAGTATTTATTTCTTGTTTCTTTAAAAAAAATTTCTTGCCATTTTTGTTCACTTCTCTGTTTCTATACTCATCTCTCGTTTCAATTTCTCTTTTTTATATGCAGAAATTGTAAGTGGGGTTGTCTCCAATATCGTTTCTGCACTTGTTAAGTGGCTCTGGTCACTCAAATCCAACACAAAAACAGGTAAAGTTCCTTCTTTTAACCCACATTTTGTTATTTTCTAGGTTCTTTATATGTGTAATGGAGTTAATAGGTATCAGTATTTCAGCTGTTTCTAGCCGTTCAATGATGAAATTTGAAGGTGGGTATACAGTGGAGACTGTGTTTGATGGAAGTAAGCTTGGGATTGAACCATACTCTGTTGAGTTATCTCCCATTGGAGAGCTCTTGATTTTGGATTCAGAGAATAGTAATGTTTACAAGATTTCAACTCCATTGTCTAGATGTAAGTTTCTTTTTCCATTGTTGTTTTTTAGAAATTTTATGGATTTGTGCTTTGGTAACAATCTTTAGAATAAAAATCTCAAGGTACTTAACTTCGTTTTCAGGTTTCTTTCTCTGATTTAATGATTCCTTTTTTTTTTAATGGGTTGGCAGATTCTAATTTTATGATCTAAAGGAGGGAATGATGAAATTTACAAATTGTGGTTGATTTCGATATGCTTTTGTTAGTTACAAGTCTCCACTTTCTAAAGTACAATAAACTTTTAGTCCTGTTTCTGCTTAAGCAATTCTATCTTTTTCGAGATTTGCTCTCACTCACTTTTCAGTTTTGGGAGCCCACATTCACTCTTGACCAAGTAGTTAGCCTTGCTAATTACTCATGTTATGGTTCTTTAATCTTTTGCTTTTGTGTAA
This sequence comes from Aleurites moluccanus, assembly GCA_948193065.1. Taxonomy (NCBI): domain Eukaryota; kingdom Viridiplantae; phylum Streptophyta; class Magnoliopsida; order Malpighiales; family Euphorbiaceae; genus Aleurites; species Aleurites moluccanus. Next base: position 26,788 of record CANXYC010312659.1, on the reverse strand, counting down.
TTCAAGATTAGTTATTCAAGTTTATTAAAGAAGCTTAAAGCCCTAATTAATTTTAAGAATGAGAACCCAATTTCACTTTTTGCTTTCTAAGGATATTGATGATTCCTTTTCAACTTTCAAAAAGAATCAGTTAGATGCTGAACAATTGAGATTCCATGTTATTGACATTTTCTTCCTCATTTTGATATGTAACTAAGATACATTGGGATGTATATATTCATTGTTCTTGTTTTACTTATTTATTGATTTTTCTTGGAAGAGCTCAAACAAATTATGCCAGTAGAGGTGGGGCCTATCATTCTTTTCATTTACTGAGACAGATTGATTAAATGCAGACAGCAGGCCCAGGCTCATTGCTGGCTCATCTGAAGGGTACTCTGGACATGTAGATGGGAAGCTAAGAGAAGCTAGAATGAACCACCCGAAAGGTCTTACAGTAGATGACAGAGGAAATATATACATTGCAGATATAATGAACATGGCTATCAGAAAGATAAGTGATGGAGGTAAATTTATGGATTTGAGTCCTCAAGAAACAAAAATGTTTCCCTTTAATATCTCATTTCTATACATGATAGGATCCTTTTGATTTCACAGATTTTGGCTTTGAAATTTCTTACCATTTCTTTCAATGGAATCTAATATGCAGGGGTTACTACTATTGCTGGCGGAAAGTGGGCTCGTGGAGGCGGTCATGTAGATGGTCCAAGTGAAGATGCAAAATTTTCTAATGATTTTGATGTGGTTTACATTAGAAGTAGTTGTTCACTTTTGGTTATAGATAGAGGGAACCAAGCAATTCGAGAGATTCAACTCCATGATGATGATTGTAACTATCAATACGATGGTAGTTTCAACTTAGGTATAGCTACATTGTCTAACTTGCATCCTTTAAGTCCCACTCATGATCATGGACATACATAAAATGTGTTTATGTTATTGCAGGGATAGCAGTGCTTGTTGCTGTTGGATTCTTCGGTTACATGCTAGCATTGCTGCAGCGAAGGGTTCAAGCCTTGTTCTCTTCCAATGATGTAAGTAACACGAGGTTTTACATCTCTTCTAGTCATTTGGTTAATATCCATTGGAGAAGCACCATTATGACAAAAATTCATGGATTTTTGAAACTAGTTTCAAATTATACCTCTTTTTCTTGAAGGCAATGCTCTTGTTTTATTAAAAGTGTGCAGAATAGATTATATTGAATTAATGATAAAACAATGGTGGTAAGATTCAGCAGCTTTTTTAGTATTTTTCCCTCGTTTCTATGGCAATCAAATGAGTATGTGCTTGTAACTGGATTTTCCCCATATTTACATGCTTTCTCTCACATGGATTGCTTTCCCTAAATGGTTATGTCCTTTTGATTATTATGAAATCCTAAAATCAAAAATTATCTTTGCAGCATAAGAACTCATTTTGAAGACATTCTTTTCCACTGATCTTTTCACTATGTTAACAAGAGAGTTTCAAATGCCTCTTTTCTTTTTATAGGATTCAAGAACTTATATACAGAATAGCACACCGATGGCTCCATACCAAAGGCCTCCCAAATCAGTTAGGCCCCCTTTGATTCCAAATGAAGGTGAACTTGACAAACCAGGTGCGAGTTTTTTTGGGTCACTCGGGAGGCTTGTTCTCAACACTGGCTCAACTGTAGGTGAAATTTTTGGAGGATTATTTACAGGCTTCAGAAGGAAGCCTCTGCACTACCAGTTTCAGCATCAGTACCAGCAACAGCTCAAACATTCAAGCGCATGGCCAATGCAAGAAAGTTTTGTGATTCCAGATGAAGATGAGCCACCTTCATTAGAAACCAGAACACCAACACCAAAGAAAACCTATCCTTTTATGACCAAGGAGATGGAGAAGCACCAACAGTTCAAGCAAAAGCACAGTTACTATAGTGGTTGGGATGGTGACTATTACCAACAGCAACCGCAGCAGATGCAGATGCAGATGCAGATGCAAATGCAGCAGCAGCACCACCAGCAACAACAGCAGCATCATCATAGGCATCATACATCCAACCCAAAAACATACTACGAAAAAAGCTGTGAGACAAATGAGATTGTGTTTGGGGCAGTACAAGAACAGGATGGTCGGCGTGAAGCTGTAGTGATAAAGGCTGTTGACTATGCAGATCCTAGGTATAATCACCATAATATACGACCTCGATCCAACTATGTTGGTTACTCTCATGGGTATTAATCATCAATTATAGTACTAGTGAGCAAACAAATGAGCTTTTTGAGCTTTTCGTGTGAGTTATGAAGATGGGAATGGAAAGTAGATCTAGGAAGAAGTTATTTACTGTTTCTCTGTATTTCATTAGTTCATTATTTTTTTTCAATTGTTTCCTTTTTCTATTTCATTCCTTAGTAGAAATGTTACTATTACATATAGAGTTTGATCTTAGTTAATATGTAACATATCTTCTACTATATCAAGAGAATCAAATGTCTGTTAATGTTAATATATGTAGTCTGCTTTCATAATATATACATAATGAATGAGGAATTGCACATTTCTTGCAACTTCTTTCAGGTGTGTATAACAATCAGAATACTGATTTCTTCCATGAAAAAATCGTCGCTTCAGCCATGATCTTTAACGGTGTTTGCACTAATTGAGCTATGCTTGAACATAATAGATAAACAAAAACTTGTAATATTGAAGTTTTTGGCTGAGTTAGGATATTGATATGAAATGGAGAAGTTAAGAATGATACTTGAGACAATTTTGACCAACATATTTGCATGTATGGATTAAACTTACAGCTCGAAATATTCATTTCAAGAAGTTCATTATCTAAAACAATGTACAGATTGCCAACCCACTTAGTAAATTATACTGTCAGCCCAGTGCCAAAATATAGCTGAAAGTATGCCAAGCTACAGCTATCTCATCTATGTTATTTTCACTATAAATTTCATTGACATGTTTATATCAGAGCAAATCCTTCTGGCCCAGCTCTGGATTACTGGATCCTTGTGCCATTGAGTGTCACAAACACCTAAGAAGGTAGTACTATATATATATATATATATATATATATATATATATATATATATAATTTAAGGTCTCAAACATGGAATTGATTATTATGCATACATATTGAAACTAAGAATATAAAAAAAAAAAAAATGAGACTCTAATTTGAAATGGGATATCAAGATTTTATATAAGATGAGAAGAATTATATATATAATTCATTGAGTAAATAGCGAATAGAAATTTAAATAGTAGTATATTTCCTAAGTTGTATAAAGAAATAATTTTAAGATAATTTCTATGCTTCTCTAGTTATATATGTATCAAATTATTAATCAATATATATTCACCCAATTGTAAATTAGAGAAGGATGCAGAAAGACCCTAAATTGTATCATTTTGCTCACTTAGACTTCTTTTTTTTATAGTTCAAATGAATCCCTAAACTTTTTAATTTAATTTAAATAAATCTAATTTGAATGAATATAATAAATTTTTATTTAAATCGGATTCATTTGAGTTAAATTAAAAAATTTAAATGAGCAAAATGATATAGTTTAACAACTTATTCATGATACCATTTTACATTAAAAAATATGTGTAATTAAACTACCAATTTACCTATTGAAGATAGGTTTTATAACTACTAATAACGCTATGCTGGAATAGCTCAGTTGGTTAGAGCGTGTGGCTGTTAACCACAAGGTCGGAGGTTCAAGCCCTCCTTCTAGCGCTATTTTTAAGATTTTAGAGAATATTTGCAATCAAGTCTAAAATTTCTTAGATTAAAAATATAATATATAATAAAAATTAGGTACATCACATTGACACTTTTTTTATTTATTTCTAATACCATTTTCACCTTATTGTATCGTTTAAGATAATAATTTTCATTCCATTAAAAAAATATAATAATTTTCACAAAAAAAAAAATTTAATTAAATTTTTTATTCATTATTTTTAATTCACACACACACCTCTCTCTCTCTCTCTATATATATATAAATATATTTAATAAATATATAATTTATATACAAGAAGATATTCTTATATAATATATGAAGATTTAAGTAATTTTTTTTTAGTTCTCATAAAAAAAAAATTAAGATTTATATATTAAAAAAAATAAAAAAGGAAAACTTAAGTAACATTTACTTTTATTTTTTTATTTGTATTTTTTAGGACATAAAAATGATATTTATATATTTTTTTAAATATCTATTAAATATAGAATTTTTGTATCAAAATTAAAATAAAATTTTCATTTTTATAAATTATAAAATGAATTTCTTTTAATTTTTAATTTTTAAATTTTGATTTGATAATTTTCTTCTTGTGCAAATATATATTTTTTTTTAATTTTTAGTAAGAAAAATGATTTACCTAATTAAATATTAAATTATAATCCTATTAACATTTTATTTTTTAAGAAAAACATTTAAACTGTGCTGATTGAAAATAATTTTTTAATTATATATTTTACTAAAATATCTCAATGAACCATATATATTTTTTAAAATTGAAAAAAATTATAAAATTAAAATAATAAGTAAAGAATAAAATAATCATATGCATATTATTAAAAAATAATACTTTTTAAATTATTATATTATTTTCAATGTATATTGAAAAGTATTAATATTTTTATTTTTTTATTTGATTATTTAACTTTCACAATAATAAAATAAAATTATTTTAAAATAAAAATTAAATAGAATATAAAAATTAAAAGAAAATTTATTTTCTAACATGTAAAAATAAAAAATTTTATTATGATATTTTCTTACATAAAAAATTATATATTTATTAAATATAATTTTTAGTACCATAATTTTCTAAAAAGTAAAAATATAAATAATAATATTTCTATATATTAAAATAATAATAATAATAATAAAGAAATATATAAAAAATAAAAATTAAGTTTATATGCTCTCACTTTTTTTTATCTATTTTTGGTGTATTATCTTTTTATAACGATTTTATGTTATTATATTACTTTTAAAAAAAGTTAGCAATATTAATAATTAGTGTTAAAAGTAAAATAAAAATATATTTATTTTTTATAAATTACACACCTAACTAATAAAAAAAAAATTGTTTTTTACAACTCAAACTGGGTATTGTCATAAGTTGAAATGCTAGTTTTATAGTAATTTAATTTGAAATTGATTGAATTGTTATTAAGTATTTTTTATAAGGCATTTAAATATAATCTTTTATTCAAGTGAGATGTACATAATTCCACCAACCAAACATTTGTTGGCTTTAGACCAAACCAAACCCTTCCATAATTTTTCTTGTTAATTAATACGCTAATAACTAATTACATAACTCGTCTCTTGACAAGTTTTGTTATGTCTTGCCTTTTGACAAGAATATCTCTTTTTTTCCTAAATACTGGTACTTGTCTTTGAATTCTCTCTTTTCATCTGCTCCTTGAACCTATAGGCCGTTCTTTGCTCGAAAGAAACCAAAACAAACTTGAGGAGAAATGTGCTAATATAAAGATTGAAGATGAGGAGGAAGGTGCTGTCTGATCCTTGATCTTGATGATAATGAAGCTGAAGAGCAAAGAGTAGATTTACGGTGGAGATGGAGATTATGTTAATTAGTTGGCATATTTCTGACGAAGAAGGCGATTAATCAAAATGCTATGAAACAGACCCTTGCTTCCAATTTTTCCACGAACTGGATGTATGCAGGGTTCTTGACAATCGACCATGGACTTTTGATAATTAAATTCTGGTTATGAAAAGGGTTATACCTGGAGATCAGCCGCGAAAGGTTCCTCTATTTGGTTTGATTATGGAAGATTACTGAGTTAAGTAAATTTCCTTAAAATTAATCAGTTTTTCATTGACTCATAAAATATTTTTCATTGATTAATTTTCTAAAGTGTTCCAAATGTAAGAAAATGTAGAAAATATTTTTCGCAAAACAAATGGAATTAGATAAAAGAAAAACACGATATTAATTAGTTGAATTTTGAGAATTTTTTTTTATGAATTTAAATAAGTTTAATTAGTTATTAATTACAGTTCATTGATATTTAAATGTTTATATTAATTAATAATTTATTGATCAAGTGAAAGGAAGATAAAAAATCTGAATCAGAATAACTTATTTTCTCATAAAAATTTCTATTACAAATTAAAAACCAAAAAAAAAAAAATAAATAAATTAAATCCTGTATAAACCAAAATTACTACAACTGTTTTGGCAGAATTATATATATGAAATTTTGAAATGACCAAATCAAACAATTAATTTCAAACCCATGCACATTGAAAGTAAAAAACAACCTAATAATATAGCTAAGAACATGCATTATTTTTGAAAGAACAAGAGCTTGACATTTTGGCATATGAACCATTAATTAATTGGCAGAAAAAGCTTTCAATGCCCCTCTCCACCCCCACTTGGACCTTCCTTTTTGATCCCAAAAAGATCAAGATTTTCAAGTAACCCTTCTTCAACTTCAAAACCCATGTCTCTTTGTATAGGACTATAATTCACATCTCCACCATGCTGAAGCAGATTAGGAGCTAATGGCCTAGCTTCTACAGTGGAGAATGACATATTAATAATTAGGCTCAAGAAAAGAACTAGGACAAGGAATTGGCATGGCAGCTTGATCTTTGTAGCCATTCTATTTTTTACTGGATGAAGAAGGTGGATTTAGTAGAATATCGAGAAATTGGTATGTTACACCACTTTACTGCGAAATAAAAAGAAAAATGTTGTGTGAAGAGAATAAATAAAGATAAAAGAGATCAATCAAGTAGTTGTGGAGATATGAATTTTGCATTGTTTGGTATTTATAGAGAAAGATGGGAAGCTCATTTGACTAAAATTGGTGACAATTTCATGTAGGAAATGAGGAAGAAATTCATATGTACAGGTAGGGGTTTGAAAATTTTGTGGAAAATGGGAATTAAATTTTGGGGGAACCCATTTCAAGAAAGGGAGAATTGAGAATATTTAATACGAAAATTGGGAAAATTCAAATTATAAAATGTTTACTTAGACTGCAATTTGTTTCTCTCCTTCTGTTTCAGACTTTCAGGAAGTACTTTCAAGAATTTATTAGAGCACTTGCCTCTGTCTCTCTAATTTATTTACTGCAAAGACTCAATGAGGCCAATTAATAAAAAAGGAAAAAGAAAATTAAAAAGCTATTGATGATTTGTTGTACTAACAACCTAAGGCAATGACTTTGGATTATTTTATTTTATTTTTATTATATTGTTGATTCGAACTCCTATATTTTTCACAATGAAAATTTAATTACAATTCAAATTAAGATATTAGCTTTATTTTCAGAATTAAAAAATTATTACTCGAGTTTTAGTTAAAATTAAATTTATAAAAAAAATTAAGGTCCAAAAGAATTAAAAAAATTGAGTATAAATTCATATAATATGTGATAACTAATAAGAACATTTTAAATTTTAAATTAATTAATATATATAAAAAAAAAAAAAGTAGTTAGTTTTTGGCCTTAATTTGGATATGGCATTAGACAATAATTACTTTACAGAATATTAAGGTAGTAGTTTTGAACGAGGCACTGAGGCTGACATAAACCTTGACGATAAATTAATTATGACTTAAAAATAGTCTTTCTTTGACTAACATATTTCTCCGTCCATATTTGTTGAAATAAATATTATAAAAATAAAAATAAATATATAAATAAATAAAAAATTTTATTACATTCAATTATTCAAATTTTTTTTATTAAAATATCAAATAAAAAATATTATAAATAATATACACTCTTCAAATTGTGTCTTCAATAAATTTTTTCACAATATCAAAAAATTTAACAAAATATAAAATTATTAATAGGCTAATATCCTACTAAATTAATTATCTATATTAAAACTAAATGTTCAATGAGTTAATATCCCACCAAATTAATTATCTATATCAAAATTAAAATGATTAATAAATTAGTAACCTATCAAACTATCAGATTTAAATTAAATTGTTAAGTGACAATTAGATCATATCAGTTATCATTCAAAAAGAGAATGTTGATATAAATCAAATCACACATTGGTAGATAAAAATAAATATCAATATATAAATAAATACTACATTGACTTATTCAAATTTTTATAATTAAAGTTATCAAATTAAAAATATTATAAATAACTTACATTCTTTAAATTATTCAAATTAACCCCTTTAATAAATTTATTCAATATTTTATATCCACAAATATAATTTTTTTTTTTTTTAATTTTTGACAATTAGGAGATTAATTAAACTTCAATTTACACCAACCTACCTTTAAATTAAAATTCTTACATACATCATAATTTTTTTTTTATTTATTTTTTTATTGAGAAAGACACTAGAAATTAACTTCATATCTAACTTCTTCTTTTTTTATTATTTCAAGATAAATATTAAATCAATAAATTACTAGTTTGTATATAAAATTTATGCGTAATAATTTTTTTCCTTATGTGTTAAGATTAGAGAATGATTAATTTAATTAACTGTTAGGATCAAATATTTTATTTGATGTTAAAAATAAATTAACATTTACTAATCACTGTCTTGTTTACTGTCAATATTTATATACACATTTTTTTTTTATTATCAAATTGTTTATAGTTTCAAGTAAGCATAATCTAATTGTTTATAGCTAATTTTAGGATTGGGTAATTAAGTGATGCGTTTTGCATTAAGGTTAGTTTCGTCTTTTCATATACACATCGGATTTGAAAAACTGTTTTAGCTGATAAAACGGTACCATATTATCTAATCAGCACTTAATCAATCTTAAAATAAAAGAAATATATTTGTTCCTTTCAAATATTTTATTTATAAACTAAAATAAAAAATTTTGAAAAGTTTCATACACTAAATTTATAATCATCCCTTTCTTATAAGTGATAATAAAGGGTAATATCAAAGATGGTGACTTCAAAATTTTCTAGAAATTAACATGAAAATCAATTTTTGTGGGGGCATGCAACTTTGTTTTTTAAAGGAAATTTAGGTAATCATATATATATATATATTAAAGCTGAAACATAAAACTCTTTCCATTATGATTATTATATTTATCTTTTTTTGTAAATTTTTGAAATTTTTATATTATTTTAAGTATTTAATAGAATGATTAAAATAAATATAAGATAATTATTAAGTTACATATAAAAATTTAAGAGATTTTTTTAAATTATTTATTTCTTCATATAATAATTTTATATTTATATATTTCTTTTCTTAGAATATATATATATATATATCACTTTTACAACATATAAAAATTAATGAAAAATACTTTTGGATGATAAACCACATGAATGTATGAACTAATACTTATTATAAGGGAATATTAGAAAATCAAAGAAAAAAAATAATCTTATGATTTTGTAATATAATTTAATGGTTTCCTAAAAAAATGATATTTAATAGGTAATCACTGTAACACTCATAAAATTTATAATAGTTGATACTTTTATTCTTTAAAATTTGATAATAATCCAACACTTTAATCTTTAAAATTTATTTGCAATACAGTGAATGTTTGGTAAAACTTTTTGATATAATTATTATGTTTTTTATTCCTAACAACATGTATTATAATGTTTAATTACTGATAGTTATTAATTATTAGATAGTTAAAAAATAATTGTTTGTAAAAATTTTAATTTGGAGTTTTTAAAAAAATATATATTTTTTAAGTAAAAAATATTAAATTATCATTTAAAAATAATATTTAAATAAAAATCAGTGATCATTAAACATAATAACAGCTAAAAATTAATAATAATTTTACCAAATACCTGCAATAATCAACTATCATATCAATCACCAACTATTAGCTTATGAACAGCTAAAGTAAACTGGATTAGGATTTTGATATTATTTTAAGTGATATCATACACTTATCTGCAGGTTTATGTCTCTCGTGTTGTTAATTGGATAATTCATTTGGTAGTTTGGAAAGTTATTTAGAGAGTTTAAGGAATAGATTTAGAATAAACTCAATGTTAGAGTCATTCCTAGTTTGTAAACTTGATTCTTCATTTTAATAACAATTTTTATCTCTTGAAGAAAAATAAGATTTATTTGATTTCATTTAAAAAGAAAATAAAAATGTTAATTGATCTATATTAAAAATATATGTCAAATTTTCCTAAATTCAAACTATTCAAACATAAAAAATAGTTTAAAAAAATACAAGAAAATAGAATTTTAATTCAAAATTAATTGAATTTAATTTTCAAAATAAATAAATATATAAAATGATACAAAAATATTTTTATCAAATCGAAAGAAAAAAAAAACAATGAATCTACCACTGGAAAAAAAATAAAAATTTATGAATCTACAATTAAATATAATATAATTATAATACAATGAAAGCATTTTTTTTATTTATTGTAAAGATATATAAATAAAAAAATTCTGAAAGTTTATTAATAAAAAATAATATTATTAAAATTTTTTAATTTATTTAATTTTTATTAATTTAAATCATGCTACATATTTTAATAATATAAAAAAATTAAAGAGAATATAATATACATAAGATCTTCAGCGCCGTTCTATCTTTTATTTAATCTATATATATATATAATTCATCTCACTAAATTCTTCTTAATATTTAATTGCAAATTGGCTATTATTAGTTTTCTTTAAAATATCAATTTTATCCATTCATATTATAAATGAATTTTGACCATGGATGAATCTTTAAACCATTGCAAATTTAATGAATTAAATGACAAATATTTGTATAGGAAAAAAATCAATACCTAATTAATTTTTATTTAAAATATATACTCCTTCAATCCTAAATTAATAGTTCACTATTCCTTTTTTTTTTTATCTGCCTCTCTTTTCATTTTAAATATTAATTTTATAAGGAAATTATTACATTATCCTCTTTTAATTGTATTGATTAGTTTTGTAATTAATTTATATATATTTAAGAAAGTGTATGTTAATTTCAAAAAGAAAAAAGTGTATGTTAATTAATATATTATTATTAGGGAGTAAAAATTAAGACGAGCACGAAACACTGTGATTTCAAATCGATTTGAATTTTTGAATAAAAAAAATAATGAAAAATAAATTCTTCGAGACTCAAATAAATATTTGAATCAAACCAAAATTGAATTAATATAATATAACGGGATTGTGGATGTTTTGATCTTTATATCGAGAATCAAACCGAATCGAACTGTATTCGAATTGTCCCGAATCCCATAACCAATTAAATAATTTATATATATTTATAAATTATATATATTTTTGCATTTATATAATTATAAATTTATAATATATAATATGTATGCTACTTCTTTCGTTTCAAAAAAAATAATATTATTTCATTTTACATGTGAATTATGAAATTTAATTATTTTTAGTTTATTACATTAATTTTATCACTTTCTTCTTAAAATACCCTTATTTAAAATACTCATATTATACACTTTCTAATATATTTTTTTTCAATATTTACAACAATGAAAATACTGCTAATTTTATCAAGTTTATAATTTTAATATAAAAAAAATAATTAATATGTATTGATGTGAATTAATGAATATTATATTTAACATTTAGCTATTAAACTAACATTTAAAAAATAAAACATGATTATATTTTGGGACGGACAAAAAAGAAAAAGAAAATTATATTTTTAGGATGGAAGAAGTATTTATACATGTATTTATATTTATATAATTATAAATTTGTAATATTTTAAATATATATTATAAAATTATACTTAAATCTCTCAATTCCCGAACCAAACAGAATTAAAATATCTGAATATTCGAACAGAATCGAAATATATCTGAATCAAATCCTCAAACCAAAATGTATCGAATTTTCGAGATAATTCGGTATGAATATTATTTTCATTCGGTTTGGAATTAGAAATTTAAAAATAAAATCTTTGGAGTTTTAATTTGGTCTTGAAAATTCGATATGAATATTTTCTCCATTCAATTCAAAACTAGAAATTCAAAAATAAAATTATGGAGTTTTGATTTGGTTCGAAAACTTTTAGATCCCAATTTTACCCGAACATGCATAATCCTAATGAGAATATTTTAAAAAATTCATATGACAAAAATATTTAAAAAAATTTACATGATATTAATTAATTTTTAATATATATATATGAATTATATATTTAAATTGAATTCAAATATTTTATCTTATTGTGTATTTTACTTATTTTATATATAGATGTATAAAAAAAAAATATAAAATATAAAATAAAATATATACTAAAATAAAATATTTAAACTGATTTGAGAGAATGGATCAGTACATATTTTTTTATATTAAATGTATTGAATAACTTCTCGTAGTTGTAAATGCAACCTCCAAAGCAATATTTTATTGTCATTCAATTATTGAAACAATTAAACATTTATTTATAATCCAAATTAAATCCTTATCATTTCCTTTCTCAAATGGAGATTGATTTTGACAAAGCTTGGCACAAACAAACAAGCATCCACTATCGTCTCTTTTAACAAAAGCCTTTATGTTACTTGATTGTGAATTGATACTTTTATTTTCCATCAAGTTTACTTAATTCTCTTATCTCTCATCACCACCCCCACTTTGGCACTTTCATTTCCTTCCCTCCTTCCATCTTTTTTTTTTTATTATTTATTACGACTACTTAAGTTTTAAAATATTCTCACTTAATTAATATATTAATTAAAATTAACAGTCTATTTGAAATAAATAAATTATTAAATTTTATTTCGACTGAATTATATGAGTTAAATTTAAAAATGGGTAATTGAATTAGTCTTTTCTTCAAAAAATAATATAAAATTCAAAATTTCTAGGTTTCCATCATTTTCATTATTATTATTTTCATTAAACGACTTGAAATGGGCATTAAACTTTCATTCATTTCCTTGAATGTTTGATTACCTAGATAGGGAATTAATGAGATATGAAAACAATGAACAGGATTGCAATAAATACTCCACCATTGAGATATTAGTTCGATATATATACAAATAATCCAAACAAAATTAAATTAATTAATTTAAAATAAATTGAATAATAAAAAAATTAGAGATTTTAACCTAAATCATTTTAATTATTAATAATTATAATTAAATATAATTTTATTTTTAGATTAATTTAGTGTCCGTTTGACACAATTTATGAAAAAGAAAAAATAATTTTTTTTTTTGTGAGAAGCTGATTTTGGTTCAGTTTATAATATTTGGTAAATATCAAAATTAATAAAAGCAATTATCTGAATAGCTAAAATTCAAGATAAGTTAAAAATTGAAATTTTTTAAGATAGCTGAATTTTAAATTAAATGCGTAGTTAATTTTAAAAAATTAATAGATAAAAATACCCTTATAAGTTTATAAGCAGTTTTTAGATTATATTTTACCAAATACAAACATACAGTTAATTATTTTTGAAAATATCATTTTTATAAAAATAATTTTTTCTCATTTGAAAAGTTATTTTCATAAATTGTGTCAAACTAGGCCTTAATTACTTTTATCTAAAATAACTATGTTTAATCAATGTTTAAAAAATTAAGATAAAAATTAAAAACCAAGTGTGGAAAGCGGGCTGGGTAGGACTGCGAAGAAAAAAGGGATTTTTTTAGAAGTATTGAAAAAATAAGAAAAAATTTTATTTTTATTATTATAAAAATATTTTTTTAAAAAATACAACATATATTAAATATATATTAAAAAAATATAAAAAACAGTAAAATAAAAGAAAAATTCATAAAAAAAATATAATTATATAATTTTCTAGAAAAAAAATATTATGCGTTGTAAAAAAGAATATTAATATCTTTTCACTAAAAAAAAAAAAAGATAAAAGAGTCATATTATTTTAAATATTTCATCGTTCATTAATTAAATATATAAAATAAATTTTTATACTATATGTAAATAAATTTTTTTAAATAAATATATAAATAAAAGAGAGATAAGTAAGTTAATAATAAAATAAATCTTTATACTCAGCTTAAATATAAATTTTTCTAGATAAATACATAAATAAAAGAGAGAGAAGTACGTGAATTAGTGCTCCGAGATACGTAGTAGTCTCAAAAATAGGTCACAGACACAGTAGTCGAAGTGGAGCCCACTTAAAAAGGCACTGTGATTGGTTGGTGACTGTTACAACATCTTTCTGTTGGGAATCTAGAGATGACACTATCATCTCCCCCCACTGTATCTCTTTTCGTATCTAATACGTACACCACCCACCAACCCAATAATTAACAACATTATTATAATAATCTAACTCCAACAAACTTAATATATATAATCCCTCTTCTAAGGCAAAATATATGATTATTAAAAAATAATAATTTTAATTCATTAATTATTTTAATTTTTTGATATTTTTCTAATTCTTCGATATTTTATATTTTTTAATTAATTTTTAAATTTTTTAACACATTTTTAATGAAAATATTACTATATAAAATATAATTTAAATTAAAAATTAAAATAATTAAATTAAAATATACTAAAAAGTTATGATATTTATTATAAAACGAAGAAAATAATATAAGTTATTAATAAATATAATTTTTTTTAATTAATTAATTTATTATATTGGTCTCTCAGAAAAAAAAAATTGTTTGTCTCAATATAATAATTAACAAGATATATAAAATAAATTTAACATATTAAAAACGTATGAGATGGTTGAATAGATAAAAGAGTTCAAAACCTTATTTATGAATCCCTTATAAGATTATTCTTTTGTATCTAAAAAGAATATCAATTTAACATATTTTTTAAGAAATTAATTGATGTCTTAGCTTAGTTGTTAAGTGAAACTACTTAATTAATGAAATTCAAACTATTGCTATGATATGCAAAAAATTAATTCAGGATACCGACTTACTAACAGAACCAAATTACAGCCACTGTTATGGTAGAGAAAATTATTGAAATCAGACGTACATGAATAGAATTTAGTACATAGTTGAATTTGGAAAAAAAATACAAGAAAAAAGAATGTGTTTGAAAGGATAAGAATTGGCCATAATAAAGTTTTTTTTTTTTTTTTTAGTGTAGCAATAAGAAGAAATTACAGATCAATTTTCACATATCGTATAAGTTTCACTTGCATGGTCTGTAAAAAATAAACTATTCTTGCTTATAATCTTGCCTCAATAATCAAATTCTAATCAATAAAAAAAAAAAGAAAAAAAGAAGGAAGAAGAAGAAGAAGTATAGACTCCCTTATAAATGAAAATAATCACTGAAATTTCTAAAATAAATTATTGAACAAGGTGTATACTTTTATACACTCCCTTTTTATGTGTGCTTTTAATTTTTATCTTTAGGGTTCCTCTTTATTTTATCTCAATTTGACTAGGCCAGTGTAGACACACCTTCTCAAACTTGCCGCTGCCATTGACAGAAATCAAGTTTAATAATAACTTCAATTAAAATTAAATTAAAGGATTAATTATAGGGGGGTTAGTTTCAACATGATCACATGGGGAGAGAGAAAAAAGTATGGTCCCACACATATATGCTACTACAGCCAAGCCAAGATTTGAATTAAAGGTCTCGTTCACAAGAATGAAAATTCTGTCATGGTGCTTTCATGGATCCCACCATCACTGCCCCAACTGCCCAAACCCACAATATCAGTTTGCACAAAAAGATTGAGTGCACATTATCCCAAAATGACTATGCATCAAAACAACAAGAAAGAAAAGAAAATATATATACATGGGAAAGAAAGGTGCAAAATAAAGGGTGAAGGAAAATTACCCAATACCTCAAAAGGCAATAAAAGCAAAAGCATTTGGTCCTTTTCTTTAGATCATAATAATGCATAAACATTTCTATGAGAGAGTGTTTTAGATAGGGAATGATTTCTAAGGCTTAGCAAATAAATGGAAATGGAAAAAAGCTTGCAAGATAGATAATCCTTGCTCCTAATGAGAATATCTAACATATTGTCTAGTTTAACATGAGCAGAAGTTGACATTCAAAATGATTCAATGCAAAAGGTGATACTAATAAGAAGCTCGTCGAATAGGAATAACGTATGCAAGTGTCTTTCTCTTTTAGCATTTCGAAATTTACCATCCAATCCAACAGCGTTGTGTAGCATGAATAAGATCTTTGGGTTCAGGATTCAAGATCTCAAATAATTCCATGCTGTCTACTTGCAGTAAGTATAATTTGATGAAATTGTTATCAGAATAAAGATTACAGATTACTATGCTTCTATGAAGAAGTTCCATGGATTGATTAGGGTTCTATTTCTAGACATAACTTAGAGAAATGATTGCTAATATACAAGAAGAGCTCAAAAAATTTTCAAGTATGCTCAAAAGTTCAAGAAATAATCATGAAAATGCCTTCAACAGAACATGAATCATTACGATTACCTATAAGAGTACCAACAACAAAAACAATCTCTAAAATATTTGAGGTCACCTACATGTACCCTATTTTGTTAATGTTTATAACAAGAAAATGTTTTTTGAAATTTGATTTTCAATCAATCAAATTTCAATACACAAGTAGTACATCAACAATATACCACAACCAATCATCACAATATTTGAATTAGCATCTCAAAAAATTATCAAAATGGAAACCATAACAAGCTGTGATCAATGGACTAACGACCAACAAGAACCACAAATTAAAATACCTTTCAGTTTTCTTGTGTTCTATTCATCCATGGCAAATCCATGTTAAGTGAAGAAGGCATGCCCATCTGAGCATCTGATGAGCTCGAAAACTTGCCCTTTTTAGACCAAAGCCAAATCTTAGACACAGAGAAGCTCTCACGTTTGGTTAGACCACTAATCTTCTTTCCCTCTGAATCCCCATCAATTGGAAGACTTTCATTTTGTTCAGTCCCTCTTTCATGCTTAACATCGCGTCCATGCTGGTCAGGGCATAAGGCAACTCTGAGGTCTGAATCACCAAGTACATACTGATATGAACCCATTGAAAAACATCTTCTTGCATCTAATTTACTGCTACTAGTCTCTCCTCCTACCTCCCCTGATCCATCATTTAACTTCCTGAATTTACCAAGTCTCACAGGTAAAATCCCCTTTTCAACAACAGGTTCTTCAATTTCCACAGTTTTTTGACTAGAAGAGAATCCATTATCTCCATTACCAGTACATCCGTCATCTTCTCTTAAATCATCAAAATCAAACATTGGGTTTTCAATTGCAAACCCAGGAGTAAAAAGGGTCCCTCTACAAAGAGGGCACGTAGAGTTTGATAATAGCCAAGTATCTATGCAACTGATATGAAAAGCATGGCTACACATAGGAAGCAATCTCAGCTTATCTTTCTCAGAAAACTCGCATAGACAAACAGCACAATCGAAAGGCTCTTTTAGACCAACAATCTCTCTGTACTGAAAAACAGGAAGAGCATCTATAAAAGCTTGATCCAGACCAGAATCATGGAGATGAAAAAGCTGTTGTAGTTGTCTTTGAAGAGCATCTGAGCCAGAGATTTCAGGGAATCTATTAGACTGAGAAGAAGAAGAGGAAGATGGGTGTTTTATAAGGAATCTAACAAGCAAGTGGAGCAAACCAGAGATGAAAAATAGTACTGCAAGAATCACTATAATGAAAAGAACAGCAGGACTAATTCTTGTACCAGAAGAAGATGGTGGTGGTGATGACGATGAAGGGGCTGATTCTTTATGAAAAGTAGTAGTATATGGAGCCATTGAAGAAGAAGACAGAGGAGGTGGAAATGTCAAATAACCATCTTTTTGCTTGATTTGATAATGAATCCATGACATCTTCAAATGGGTATGCTCCATTAACCGTCTATTCTCTCTGTTCTCTGACATCCCACAGACCATATGGGGAAAACCCAGACAACTGTATATTCTCTTCTATCTCAAAAAATTTGAATGCTAACATTTCCCCAAGAAAATAGTACTAGCAAGTTGTTTGGTTCTACAAGTTTCATTTCTTGTTTTTCTTGGTATTTATTCTTTGTATCAATAAATCAATTGAAACCCAAGTCACCGATTGATCAATAAAAGCTAAAGAGCCGACTTTACCCAAAAACAACAGAGGTTGAAACTTACCTAACCTGATTCTTCTTCTTCTTCTTCAGAGAGAGAGAGACAGAGTAGCACAAATGAATATTTAAAACAAAACTGTTCAAAATGGATGATACTCTTACACCATAAATAAATAAAACCTATAGTTACACTCATACACACACAAATATATATCAGCAGTGAAATGGGTACTGTGTGTTTGTTTCTCTCTCTAAAAAAACCCCACTTTCTCTCTCTAAAAGTCACCCTCTCTATATTTTCTCGTGGCAGAGAAGACAGAGAAGGGTTGAAGCAGTGAGTGAGAATAGTTTCCGAAGTAAGAGGTAAAGGATGCTAAAAAGAGGAACTGGGAGTGGCCCTTCGTGCCTTTGAAGCGCGTGAGAGTAAGGTTTGGTCAACCATAAGCAGACAAAAATAAAACTTGTCCTACGTGGGCTTCATGTGGACCTGGGCTCTAGACAAAAATTAAGTCTCCACTTGTGGCCTGGCTCTGTGGGATTTGCCTCTATGTATTAGGGTCTAGGTTGAAATCATTTTGCAAAGTAGTTGGCTAAGCTTTTTACAATCAATTGATGAAATTATTATAACATCAAATCAAACCTGATTTTAGTACCAATTCTTCTGTTAAATGTTGCGATCATGATTACCTTATTCTGGTTAAATATGAGTGGGCCCCACTGATAACATCTCAATTTTGGCATTATTTTTATGTCAAGGTTAAATACTTTTTATTTTTATTTTTTAAAAATTACCCTATTTGATTAATGCAATATATAATTGATAATTGACAGAAAATATATGATTGTATTAAATGTATATATTAATTTAATTAGATAAAAATATTAATTTTTTTATTGAATAAAAAAATAAAAAAATTATTTTAATTGAAATATTTCATCACTTATTAATTTTTTTTTAAATATATGAAATACGCAAAAAATTTCGGATAATTAACTGCCATTTGTTTATAGTCTCATCTTGTAAATGGTGTTTGCTACCTTCTAAGCTTTGTTTTGTATTACAAGATTTTTTAAGATATAACATGAATTGGTAGGTGATTTTGGATATTCCTTTAAAGAATGAAATGTGTGAATACTTCATCTTAAGTCTAAAGACAATTAGGTGAAGGATTGGGATGACAGCCACCAATTAATTGGATTTTTAAGACATATAATCAAGAAGGAAGGAAACAGACTGTTAGGTAACTAGAGAAATTTTCAATTTGTAGTTCACAATTACAGGTCTGCTTTTCCTTAATTATAACCATCTTTCCAAATAATTTAAAATTTAAATCTTAATTGTGGTGAATTGCCATCTAGCTATACCAATTAACAAGAATGAAAAATGTTAGTTGTTCCAGCGTTTTTTTACCATTTTATCTTTTTGTCCACCTAATAACCCTAACTGCCTTCTCTCTTAATTTCTCTTTTTTTTCTTCTAAATTTTATTGTTTCAACAACCCTCGACTATCGATCGAATCAATATCAGCGATAATTTTTTTTCTTTTTCTTTTATTTAGTTTTTTTTTATCAATAAACACATATTTTTTTATTTATTAATTTATATCTTTTTAAGTATGAACCTGATTTTTATTTTTCATTATTTTTTGTTTCTTTTACGAGTTTTTTTTTTTTTTTTATGAAATTCAGTGAGTATTTTTTCATAAAATTTTTAATGAGTTTTTTTCATAAAAGTAATATATTTTCTTAAATTTTTAAAAGTTATAGAGTTAAAATTCTTTATTTTAAAGCAAGCTAAATTTACAAGAGGTAATTATCAAAGTAAATCATTTAGTGGTCTTGAAACTTATGCAAAGTGGAGTACACCAATATTAGGTTGGACAAAAGCCAATATTATGTTGCACTTTTCTTCAATGTGCAGATGAATCGGGTTACTATGGAAACTGATTTCTAACTTGGTTTATGCACTAAAATAAAAGCAAACACTGAAGTCTAGTCTTAATATTGTTATTGATGATTGTAAGAGTATTTGTGTAATATCCCAAGCAGTGGGATGCGGTGGGTTAATATTCCACGTCGAAAATGAATAGGAATATGAAAATGATTTATATAGTTGAGTCAGTTATTATTTAAATAATTTAGATTAATTATTTTTATTAAAATTAAATTATAAAATAATAAATTATTAGAGGTCAGTTTTGAATTCAACCGTTATATTTTAAAATCATAATTACTTTAAACTAGATTGTGTGAAATTAATAAATTTACAAGAAAATAATTATTCATAAAGTAAAATACGAAATGAAACTGTCTGAAATACTAATGAACCATAATATCTAAGATCAATTAGAGTTAGATTAATGACTTGAGTCCATTTATAAATATAAGTCAATCAGTTAATAAAATTATGATAAAAACGTCGCACTAAAAAAAAAAAGTAAAAGAGAGGAGAGTGTAATATCTCAAATGGGATGGTATCCCATGTTAAAAATAAATAGATAAATAAAAATAATTTATATAATCCGATTAGTGACCATCTAAATAATTTGAATTAATTATTTTTTGTCGAAATTAATTATAAAATAACAAATTATTTAGAATAAGATTTGTATTGGATTTTTACAATTTGACCGGATATAATTGATGTTAAAATTACTTATGTCAATAGATTTGCGAATCCTGTAGCTCATAAACTCCTTTATATTTAATGAATAATTCCTATGTTCTTTAAAAAATATATATATTTTTATTAAGTATAGTCTCTTTTAAAAAAAATTTAAACGTTTAGTGTGTATATTACTGATGGTATAAAACAGTATAACTAATAAGTTGTTACGAGAGTTTGTGTAATAATTTAAATTTTTAGTAATTTCAAAATTTTATTGTAATATATTTATTTATTTATATTTTATATTAATATTTAAAATGATATTTAAATTTAAGATAATAAAAATATTTTATGAAATTAATTACTCGAAATTTTGATTTATTATAATATATTTAATTAAGATTTGCATATAAAAAATATTATATGAATAAAATTTTTTCATTTTTTAGTGTCGGTCACCGTTTTTTAGTGTTGGTTACCAATTCTCAGTGTCGATCATATGCCTTTAGAATCAGGTAGTACCAATTTACTTCTCTTTTTATGGATTATAATTTATTTTTTGGCAAAAAATTCATAAATAAAGATTTTTTTAATTTACAAATTATTTAATTTTTTTGTGAATAGCCTATCTTTAATCACATCAATAAGATAAATTTAATATAATACATAAAAATTGATATATAATATTATTTTATTAATAAAAAATAATATAAACTTTTGTAATTAGTAAGAATTATATCCATCAATTCGATAATCGAGTGATTTTTTTTTTTTAATTTAGGTATGTATAAAAAAAAAGAAAAATATAGTGAAAATGGTAATCTTGTTATAGAAATTTGATTTTTGTGTTGTTTAGGCATCTTGTTGATTATAAATTATCATAAAACTCCCGCTTTTAGAAGTCATGATAAGGCTTAATCTAACAGTCTCTTGTTTTAGGAAGCTTATTAGAAAATTAATATATAATAACGTTTTGAAATTTAAAAAATATTAAATAATTTTTTTAAATATTTAAATGGTTAATTTAAAATATTATTGTAAAACTTAAAAAATAAAAAATAAAAATTTAGGCATAATAATTTTTTTTTTAAATATCATTTTTAAAACTTTATTTTTAAAATAAAATTTTTACCAAATATTCTCCAAATAAGATTTATATATGCTTTAATACCTCGGGTTATCCTCTCTCTTGAAAAAGCAAAAAAGATTGAATGGCAAAGAAGTCATGCTGATTTATAGCCTTAAGGTTTCAAATTTTCAATCTTCACCTAAATTGAAGAGGATGTGTAAAATGACCATATACGTATTATTATTATTATTATGAATTTGTGTGTTTCCCATCAACAATTGTTCATTATCGGAACCTTCACCTACCACCAACTAATCACTGATCTTAATCATACGCTATATATCTAATCACTGATCTTAATCATACGATATATATATATGAATCATCATAGATAAAGACAATTTGAATCTTATTAATTGAAATTTATTTATTTTAAATGTCTATAAGCTTAAAAAAAATTAATTATTTTTTATGTTGTCATCAAAGAATAAAATACTATTGCCAATATTTTTATAAGTGCATGGATAGTTGATTCTACAAGAAAGAGTTGTCAAGTATCAAAATTAGAATTTTTTTTATTATTTAGAGAATTGATAATTAAGATATTATTTAAATTAAATTAAACTAAATTAAAACTATAATATATAAATTAATTAAATTCAACATAAAACAATGATATGAAAAATTTAACATTTAAATTTTATCAGTTGACCACTTATAAATTATTTCTAATTAAATTAATTAGATTTAATTTTATTAGAATTAATTATTAAATTTCTCTATATTATATAATATTCTTTTTCAATATACAACACATATTTATAATAACATTATGCCTACTTGTGTAATCATAAGTAATTAACACAAATTCATTAAATTTTATATAAATACTTTTAGCAACCACAAAATATTATTTTTATATTTAAATAACATATATCTAAGTATAATGTCCCATTGAACTAGTATTTTTCTTTCATTATCATTACTTCAAACATCACCTTAAGGTCTAGTTTGGCACAGCGTATTTTTCATATAAGAAAAAATTTTATTTCTAAAAGTGATACTTTCTAAAGCAATTAACTATATGTTTGCGTTTGGTAAAATATAATATAAAAACTGCTTATAAACTCGTAAGGATATTTTTGTCCATTAATTTTTTAAATCAACTACGCGTTTAATCTAAAATTCAGCTATCTTGAAAAATTTTAATTTTTAACTTATCCAAATAGTTGAATTTTAACTATCCAGATAATTATTTTTATTAATTTTGATATTTACCAAACACTATAAATTGAGCCAAAATCAACTTCTCACTCAAAAAAATTATTTTTTTCCTTTCTATAAGCTGTGTGGCACTAAATATACAAATAAGGATAAGTTATTCACAAAAATTAAGATCTAAGATAATATATTAATTTTAATAAGTAATTTTCAATTCAATTAATTATAAATAATAATAGGTAAATTAAAGGATTTCATCTAAAACCGTGAATAAGAAGTTAGTTACTCATAACTGGAAAAGAAAATATTAATTGAATACAAAATAAGCATTCCAAATGAATAATTGATATAAAAAATAAAGTTTATAAAAACTGTAGAAGAAAAAAAAAAAAAAAAAAAAGAGAGAAGTTCAAAATTTTGATCTTTCTTTAAACTTATGAATCTTCAACTTCTTTTGCAAAAGCCTTCAATTAAATCTAAATCTAATCTGTGGATTTATTTGGGTAGCTTGAATTAGAATTAAAAGACCAAATTTCAATTTCATCTTTTGGCAGTACATTTAAAATTAAAATTAAAATTCTATCTATAATTTTATAAAATTATAATATAATTAAAAAAATAATTTCACAATTATTAATTCAATCCTAAAAACTTATAATTTCATAATAATTATCATGGGCAACTATGGTCCAACATTATCGCCACCATCACCAACGGCACAGGCCACTTCCACTGCTCCTATTATCTTCGGCCACCAACACTATTATCGCCCGACGGTCACTTGTCTACCACTATTGCCACCATCTCCACTATCGATGACACCTGTAGTCAGAACCAACACCATCACTGTCACCATAGCCATGACTAGCAGCAGTGCTCCAACTGTTAATATTAATCACATAATTCAAGCTCATCATAATTTTATTCACAAATTTTTTCACATAGAAATTATTTTCTAAAAAAAATATAAATTTAATATCTTTTTGAAATAGCAATCGATCGATTCGATTTGAATTGAACCAAATCAAATATTTAAAAATTAAATAGATCGAAATACAAATATATATAATCGAATCAAATTGGTTTGTAAAATAAATTGATCCAAATTAAACCGACTTATTTTGATTCGATTAATTTAATTTTTTCGATTTTAAAACTTATATAGAGTTAAAATAATATTAAACGAAGTAGTTTTACATCTATATATTTTTATATTACATATTTTAAAAAAAATAATATATATATTCTATCAGTTTCAAGAAAAATAGTCATGTTTTATTATACACGTAAATTAAGAAATTTAGTTATTTTCAATTTATCATATTAATTGTGTCACTTTCTTCCTAAAATACTCATACTTAAAATACTCTTGTTATACACTTCTCAATATTTTTTTTTTATTTTTCAATATTTGTAATAGTTAAAGTACTCCTATTTTTAGTCTGAATTTATAATTTTAATATAGAAAAATACAAATATAATTATATATGTAATGATATTAATGTGAATTAATAAATGATATATTTAATAATTATCTATCAAATTAACATATGTGAATTAATAAATGATATATTTAACAATTATTTATTAAATTAATATATAAAAAAGTAAAATAAACTATAATTTGAAACAAATGAAAAAATAAAATAGGACTATTTGTTTTAGATGGAGTATAAAAATTTCAGTCGGTACAATTATTTTAATTTTTTAAAATGAACGGAATAAATCAAGTTCCTCAAAATAAAAACAAATCAAATTGATTTATTAAAAAAATTAAATTGAATCAATCAAATTAAATTTAGTTGGATTTCGGTCATGCAAACAGGTGTAATTGACATTTCCTATAGAATATGACATTTAAGATGACATAAACTCTATGTTTCCACTTTCCAACTTCCATTGAATATTGGGCACTAAATTCATATAATTTGCCGCTTAATTATGTTCTGCGGTTAGAAATAATTTGTTTTTTCTTCTCTTCTTCCTTTTTTTCCAAATATGTTTGAGCATAAAAGGACTTACAGAGAAATTTAATTTTTGTTTATTATACGGTTTTAATTCTATATACTATTTATTTTACAATTTTAAATTATTACATCATACTTGACAATTTTGCATTATAATCACTAAACTATAATCCAAATTACCCTTGACAGAAAGCAATACTAATTTCCAAAGCTGCAGGAAGACAAAATTTTTTGGTCGACACATTAAAAGAAAAAAGAAAAAGTTATTACAGCCCTTTAAATCTCAGTTAAATTTGAAGGTTTAAGATCAAATAGCCATTAAATTTGAAGGTTTAAAATCAAATAGCCACTGTCCATCAAAAAATAAATCACAAAATAAATAAATTTCAAGTTTTAGTCAATACCCACAAGCAAATACATCATATTGATTAAAAACATCTTTTTTAATTAACTCAATTTCAGTTCCAACAAGAGTTTCACTATTATACTATTAAAATCAATAAATAAACAAAAATAAATTAATCAATGAATAAAAGTTTTGTTTCAGACTTAAGAAGAGAACTGACTAGTGAGCGAAGAATTCGACGATGGCGAACGTAGCAGTAGTGTCTCTAAGAACGGTGTCAAAATTGGTAACATTCAAATCGACGGCGTAATCTGCTTTGACAGCGTTATCGCTGCTTATTTCTCGAAGGATCGAACGGGATCCCGAAGGTAACGACGCCGCATTAAAGCTCAGAAGTAAAAGCAAATACCCAAACAAAATCGGACATAACTGAGACATGGACATTTAGTTTAGAGCACGAAGTGAGAACAACATGACTAACATCTCCAAATCGGTTGGTTCGAATTACATTATTATCACTCTAATAATAATAATAATAATAATAATAATAATAATAATGAGAGTTCCAACATGAATTTTAAAATAACTCTAATATCATATTAAAATTTATGAATTTATACATAAACAGATTTATAATTAATTAAGTGTTGAAACTCACTTACATAAAATTAATTGATTTATATTAAATATAACACCCACTTTCTTATAAATTTTTTATTCATTTTATCATTATTATTTTTTCTAACAGTATTGATGTTGTTACTGTAATAGAGAATATTGTTTTTGAAAAGAGAAAGGAGAGATCTGAACTGTTGAGAGGGTTAGAGTGGTAGGTTAACTCTCAAAGCAAATGGCTGAATAAAACCGGTAATTGCGAAAAGAAAATGGAGACAAAAATCGGTGAACCAACAAAGAGTACACTAGACCCAAAAAAAACAAGAAACTGAATCTTCAACAATGAACCCTGTGATTGAATCGAAAAACCGAAGCCAAAAATCGGCAATACCCACTTCAGAAACTAATCAACCCTCAAATTTTAATAAAATCGAAACCCAGAAATCAAACTCAGAGAGGAACAACTTCATTTCTATTAATCTGGTAGCTTCTTCTGTAATTCAATTTCCTGCAAATTTACGCAATAGACTTGTTTAAAAAAGCATTCTTGGGTAGGTGAAATGAATAAATATCTCTAAAATATTAGTCGTTGTTTTGTTTAAATGTGCAGGTTGGTTCTAAAGAATTGAAGAAGAGAGAATCTAAGGTTGATGACGTGGTGTCTAGAAATGAAAAATGCTGACATGTTATACATAAGTGGCATTTTAATTACTCAGTCAGCATTTATATAATTAATCAATTGGCCACATAAATAATTTTTATCGAAAATTAATTTGAAAATTACAATAGAATTATTTAATTAATTTAGTAAATATATATATATATATATATATATATATATATATATATATATATATATATATATAAAAAAATATAAAAATTTATATTAATAGAGAGATGTGAAATATATATAAATTTTTATATAATATAGAGTG
>CANXYC010312478.1:0-14706 GCA_948193065.1 Aleurites moluccanus | reverse complement strand
TAGTGGGAAAATACTGTCGACCTTGTGCACATTGTATTACTGATACCCTAGCTAGGAAATGGGTTATGGACCTAGCCATAAGACCTGGCCCGTCTTATGATACAGATATTGCTACAAGAGATTGTATGTGCGCATATAGCTTGTATATAGTCCAGATTGATTGCTACAGGAGATTGTATAATTTTATACAATCCAGCCCTTTATCTGTTTTTTTCTATGGTATTGAACCTTTGATATTCATTATTGATCTATTCTATCATTTGCTGTAAATGCTTCTATCAATTGATTATTCTGAGTAATTGATATCATTGGTTCCTTTGTAAATCTCATTTTCATTGGCGATGCATATAGATTCACTGAGTATCTTATATACTCACCCTCTCATTGTTTCCTTATTTCAGGAGGGGAGTAGATTGCAGAATCCTGTCGTTCATCATCTAGGGATTTCTGCCAGCACTACTGATGTATATATATATTTTGTACTATGTATTTTGGATGTTCATATCTAGCTGCTCCATGGGGTATGTATGGGTTAGCTAGGACATGAACAGATATATATATGTTTATGAGGATATATGAGATAGTTTTTCAGAATGAACAGTGTTTTATGATTGATGGATATATATATATGCATAGATATGCCATGTGTAACAGATGATGGATAAGTTTTATTCCGCTGCGATAAATATATATGTGTATTGTGAACGTGATTGATACTGGGTTCTATGGGTGCCGGTCGCCATTGGCATCTCCTGTGCCCTAGAACCGTCGCGATCCGACTGCGGGAGCGGGTTGTGACATTAATGATATAATTATTTAAATTATTTATCGCTTTACGATTTATTTACTGCTTTTGCATCCAAATAAATATCATGCAATTAAACTGATCATGAAAATAACACTTTAAGTCAAAATTAATTAAAAAAGCCAAGCTCAAGTTTCTTAAACCTAAAAATTAGTCCTCGAATCCGAACTCGGATTGAAGGTCTAGTACATTTTATCCTTGTGTAATTAAATTGGAGTCAATTTTTGGGTTTTTGCCTTATATTTTCCAATTAAAAATAAAATTATTGTGGCCATTCCCCGAAATGGATTTCAAAATCCAAATGATTTCAAAAAAGAAATATGATAAACAGAAAATTAATCCATCACATCCCTCGAAAATAGAAAAAGTGACGATATCTCGCGATTTGGGAACGACCCCCAATTGAGAGTTGTGATTCCTCGAGTAGACCGGACGAAATGTTCGAGCAAGGCCTCACACTCATCTAATCTCCTATTATTAAGATTGTATGACTTATAATAGTCATGCCAAAAGAGAACATATTCAAGTAAGAGACGTGAGGCTTATAATTGCCCTATAAAAATATTAAAAAAAAAAAATCCAAGTAATAGATCTGAAGTTTATAATAGTTCTACCAAGATAAAACAAATCCAAGAGATATGTGGCTTATAATAAGATACAAAAAAGGATATATAACAAAGATCAAAGATATATTAGGCTTATAATGACCCTACCAGAATAAGATCCATAAAGAGATTTAAGACTTATAATAGTCTACCAAAAAATAAGATCTAAAAAAAGGGATCTAAGACTTATAATGATCTTACCAAAAATAGAGATCCAAATAAGAGATTTAAGACTTATAATGGCCCTACCGAAAACAAGATCTATATAATAGATCAAAGACTTATGATGGCCTTACCAAAAATAAAACCTAAAGAAGGGATCTGAATGGCTTAACCAAGTAGAAAAACTATAGCTTATGATAACTCCACCAAAAGAAAACAAATCAAGAGTAATAGTTCTAATGTAAAGAAATTTATGACTAAGCAATGGTCCCTCCAAAAAGAATTCATTATTATCAAGGACTATAGTTTGGTAAAGCCAAGTATGGTCTTGCCATTGTGAGGCCTCACCCTAGCACCAAGATACTCAAATCAAAAGGGGGCAAATTTCCACCGACTAAAGGCAGCTTGGGTTAAATTATTTCTTTGACTTTTTGAAAAACGATAGAGTCTCCACCTCTATTTTTAAGAGAAAAAGAAAGAAAACCCATTTTGACTCCAATTTATAGCACAAGGATAAAATCATTAAACCTTCGAACCAAGACTGAGCTCAGGGACTAGATTTTCTATTTACAATAACTAAAACTTTGGCTTATCATTTAATAATTGATTTATAAAAAATAGGATTTCATGAATAAGTTATAAGGATGGCAAATTATACTATGTATGAATGATAAAGCCAGTAATATATCATTCATAAAGTAAAAGATAGAAAGTAAATGAGGTTTAATACATCAAAAATACAATAATAGAGGACGTTAGCTCTAGCTCTCAATGAGAATTCTAGGTTAACCACACATTCCAAAAAATAACTTTAAAACATATTACATTAATAAAAAGGAGAGTTTTTGGTGTTTTTGGATTTGAAGTTATGAAACTGCTTACCTATATATTCCATTGAATGGGTATCAAAACCCACGTAGTTCTCCCTTCTTGAGAAAGGGATTTTATTCAATTTTAAGAAATGATTGATTTTATGGTTCTTTTAATTGATTTATACTAATTAATTTTGAGGAACGAACACGATACCTTAGTTTGAAGGGGATAACTTCTTAGGGTTTGTCCGGATCGGAGTTCCACTTTGATTAAGTAGGATTAGCACTACGGCATGCTTCTAGTTATTTTTTCTAGATTGACTCAAAGAGAGATCACTCTAGGCCTTCTATTCCTTCCACTCAAAGAGAGTTGGAAAAATCAAAATTGAACTGCTTATAATAGAGAAAGCTAAGTATTGGGGGAGAAAGGAGAGCCAAATAAGGAAAATTTGACTTAGTTGCTCTGTAACTCAATGAGAATCGGTGTACATTAAGAAGGACATTAAGCCTTGTATTTGCAGCAAAGGAAATAAAGCTTGACTGCAGAGCTTGGCTTCACTGGCGACAACACTTGTTCTTAGTGGCAGCACCGCCAAGTGCTACTTATGGAATTGGCAGTGCTGCCACTTAGGGATGGCATTACCGCCAATGCTAAGGATGGATGCCACCAGGTTCATCTTGATTCTTAGCCTATCTGATTTGCCCAATTCGAAGTGGTTTGACCTTCGATTGACACCGATCAGCTTGGCACGGTCTGGTTTATCTGTATTCGGAGTCGGCTTTGATTTCTTATTGATTGCTAATTAGTTTGCGATGACCCGAGTTTGCTTTGGTGCAAAATCACATGTTCACAGCTGCCCCTCATCATAGTTGCTATTCTAGAAAATTAATCATGATGATAGTGAACATATGCTACTATGATAAGATTGGGTAAAGATATTCTAAGGCTATCCTAGGAAGGGTTTGAAAAGATGCTCCTAAGACTACACCCTAGGAAATTCTTATAAGACCCTGAAGCTACCCTTAGGATGGTTTGAAATGATTGGAAAAGGTCCTAAAGCTACCTTTAAGATGGTCTAAAAAGCTCTTAAGACTACCCTTTGGAAAGTTTGATAAGATCCTAAAGCTACCTATAGAATGGTCTGAAAAGATCCTAAAATTACCCTTAGGATAGTTTGATGAGATCCTGAAGCTACCCTTATGATGGTCTAAAAAGATCCTAAGGCTACCCTTAGGAAAGTTTAATAAGATTTTGAATCTACCCTTAGGATGGTCTGAAAATCTTCTAAGGCTACCCTTAAGAAAGTTTGATAAGATCCTGAAGCTACCCTTAGGATGGTCTGAAAAGATCCTAAAGCTACTCTTAGGATGGTTTGAACAAACCCTAAAGCTACCCTTAGGATGGTCTAAAAAACTTATAAGGCTACCCTTAGGAAATTTGGATAAGATCCTAAAACTACCTTTAGGATGGTCTGGAAAGATCCTTAAGTTACCCTAAGGGTGGCTTGAACAGACCCTAAAGCTACCCTTAGGATGGTCTAAAAAGCTTCTAAGGCTACCCTTAGAAAAGTTGGATAAGATCCTAAAGCTACTCTTATAATGGTCTGAAAAGATCATAAAACTACCTTTAGGAAAGTTTGATAAGATCCTAAAGCTACCCTTATGATGGTCTTAAAAGATGCCCCTAAGTTTACCCCATAGGAAAGTTTGATAAGATCTTAAAGCTACCCTTAGGATGGTCTAAAAAGATCCTAAAGCTACCCTCAGAATGGTTTGAACATATCCTAAAGCTACCCTTAGGATGGTCTGAAAAGTAGGATTTTGATTTCAAATAGCTGCACGGGCTTAAAATGATTTTAGTTACCGAGGGTTACTTGGGTTTAAAATGATTTTAATTGTCAAGGGTTTCTTGGGCTTAAATTGATTTTGGTTGCTAAGGGTTACGTGGGCTTAAACTGATTTTGGTTGCCAAGGGTTACTTAGACTTAAAATGATTTTGGTTACTAAGAGTTCCTTGGGCTTAAAATGATTTTGGTTTGAATTCGAAAAGTTAGAGATGAAATGTGACTTAAGTCTGAGGAAATGATGCGTGGCTCAAGAAATTTTTCCCAAAATCTGAAGAAATAATATGATGCAATTTAGGATGTCCTAAATTGGAAGGAGATTGATGTAATTTAGGATGCCCTAAATTGGAAGAGTTTGATGTAATGTAATTTAGGTTTCCCTAAATTAAAAGAGTTAGATGTAATATAATTTGGGCTACCCTAAATAGAAAGAGTTTGGTGCAATGTAATTTAGACTACCCATTGAAAGAGTTTGATACAATACAGGGTCCTAACCCTAAGTTAGGCTGTCATGGAAGTAAAAACCTAAGCTATCTTAGGACTTTTTTTTTTTGGAAAAGCAAACCTGATTCCATTCTAGGTTGAGATATGCAATTAGCTTTGAAGAGTTTGATAAGTTTTGACTGACACAAATTGAGACTCTAAGTCTTGTATGTGCATCCTGTTTCTAGTCTAGTCATGCAAAAAATGTGTATTTTTTTTTTTTGGACTGGATACCTTGAACTAGTGAAATGCTGACCTAAACTACTAAGGTGTTGAGGTGCAAGTGACACATCAGATTTGTGATTGAAGCTTTAGTGGGATGCAACATTTTTGGAAAAAGGGATGACCTGGCAAGTCAAAAGGATTTTGGCATTCTGTTTGGCCTTAGCTTAGAACTTGGTTGAAATGATGAGGTTACCTTGACTTGGGCTTTCCAAGGATGATTTGAATTTTTATAAAGATGACCCATTTTTAGGGACTGTGTTTTGAAGAGATGGTTCACTTTTGGGGAATGATGACTTAGATCACTTTGGTGGTCATTGAGGTTGAGAAGGTGTTGGCAATCTATTTGGCAGTGATAATGGAAGGTAAGGTTTTAGCAATATTGCTAGTTGAATCCACATTCAATTTGGGCCAAGTATATTGGATTGAGGATAATGTCATGCTCAGTCTTGGTTAAAGATTAACTTGGAAGGCTAAGGTCGAATGTTTCCTAAAGGTTATATTTGAAAAGCTATGGCCAGGTTTAGTCTTGAGGTTGATTAGTCTTGTCAGATTGGTTCAAACTATTTTTGAGAGGCTATGGTCAGGTACCTTGAGGTTGATTGGTCCTATTAATTCGATTGAGGTCAGCAATGGTAAGGCTAATGGTCAAGTTTGGTCATGGAGTTTGTTTGATCCTGTCATATCAGTTCAAGCAAGGATAAGATCATATTAGGCATGGGTTATTTTTTGGATCAGATGAGGCTTTGCACTTCTTGGATAATTGTTTGTAAGACTAAGGGGCTCTTTCATTACAATGAGCTTTGGCTATAAAATGGTGTACTTTATGGGCATGAGATTGACCACCTTCTATCTGGGTGCAAGGACTCTGAGGCAGATGGGTCAGTTTCAAGTTATTCCACCAAATGGGGTCTACTTCACTGATTAATGTTGCAGTAATTTAAGCCATAATAAATGGCTGAAGGAGGTTTATGCGTTTTATTAGACCGACTGGTTTGTCAGATAGGATGTTTGGTTTATCACTTTAGTTTGGTTTATTAAGAAGGTCAGGCGATCCACCTTGATAAAAAAGCTAGATGCAGGGATAGAAACAGATGATAGAGCTATGACTGTTACGGAGACATCAGCTGGTGGAGTGACGGAGACGGTAGAGATAAACAAGGAGACTGTTGACACTAAAGGCACAGAGGAGATGATTGTAGATAGAGCTTCTGATAAAGCATTTGGAAAGAGACCAGCTGATGATGACTCAGATGATTCAAATAATGACAAATATATCCATCCTAGGAGGAGAAGGATTAGTAGTTAGGATTTATGCTTTTTTGTTTTGCTTCTGTCCACCTAGAATTAGATAGGATTTTTATTTTGACTTTGACATTAGATGTTTTGACATTTATTTTGGAATTTGTGATTTGATTAAAACAGGATGGGAGTTGATTATTGACTTTTGAATGGAATGAACGAGATAGGAATTTGACTTGTATGATTTGCACTGAAATGATACAGGAATTCATGATGAATGGGATAATGATTTATGGCCTTGTCAGATGGGATAGTCAAAATGAGACATTTATTTTATTTCTCTTTCTTTTTCTTTTGCTTTTTTCTTTTCTTTTTTTTTTTTCCTTTTTATTCTTTTGTTGCTCTAACTTTTGCCCGAGCTGCCCTTTCGAGTTTTTGACTTGCCAAGCTGTTTTATTTTTTGCCTAAGCCACCTTTATAGGTTTTCAACTTAAAAAACGTGAGTCAATTAACAAAATATTATAATTTTATTATGCTTAGGACCGTACCTAAAGTGAGTTCCCTACGTATTTTCATAACACTTTTATATTTTAATCCCTTTCTTTTGGAGAATCAGGTCCTCGTATTTCTGTTTGCATTAATCAATAACTAAGGAAATAGGGAGTTGCACCGGTTAGAGTGTGAATGGAGGTATGATATAATACATATGGAAGATGCTCTCGCCAATTCATGCTGTCAGTGATCATCTTTTTTAGAATGGTTTTGAGAGTCTTGTTTGCTATTTGAACTGCCCCTGTTTATTTGGTAAGGTGAAGATTTGTGGTGCTGGATATTTTCCTCTTGAAATAGATTGACTACTTCTTTCTGGAAAGTACAAGCCACCCACACTCATCTTTACCTCCCCATGATTGGTTCAATGAACTTGTTCTTTAGCAATTTGGCAATTCTTCCTTCTCAATTTCTGCTTAACAGACCCCACATGTTCTTTTGTTGGAATCTTGTGAATTTCTTGAATCAATTTTAGTCATATCATTAGGTTCCTATGCAAAGTAGTTTTTTAGTTCTAGAATCTCTTGGGACAACGAGCCATGATTTGAAGATGTAATATTTGTGAGTTTTGGGTTACTTTCTGTGCCAAAATTAATTGATTTTTTTCCTTTTCTTATTTCATTTTCTTTTGATGTTTCATTCTGATTGGATTTATGAAAAAAAAATATGACAAAGGAATATTTTATTATGAGCAAAAGTCCCATCATTATGGGTTACATCAAATTTAAAAGAAAGACTGGAAAGGTTTTTTACAGACTTAAAACTAAGAAGGGAAAACAATTACTCAAATGACTCAAATATGACTCGGACTCAGGTTCAGACTCGGATGACTCAGACTCAGTTTCAGATTCAGATGACTCAGACTACTTAGACTCCTGCTCTATTTCATCAAGGCTTCTGCTCTATTTCATCAAGGCAGGCGATCTTGCATAGTACCAATTTGTGATAGGGAAATAGTGGTTAGAGTAAGTTTTGTAGGGTCTGCTTCTACTCTTGGGACAATCTGAAGATTGATGAAGATGTTGGATTCTAGCTAGGCAGGGAGAAGGATGTTTCCATCTTAAATGAAGTCCTGGATTTTGTGCCTCAAGTTTTTGCACATGTCAGTTTTATGCCCATGGCCTTGGTGATATTCACAATATTCATTCATATTCTAGGTTTTAGGTAAAGGGTTTGGTTTTAAAAGTGTGATCAGTTTGGCTTCCAATGCTTCCTTTATAGATCAAGCTCAAAGGCTTACCTAAATTAGCAAATTTCCTTGTCTCCAATTTAATGATAGC
Organism: Aleurites moluccanus; assembly: GCA_948193065.1. Classification (NCBI taxonomy): domain Eukaryota; kingdom Viridiplantae; phylum Streptophyta; class Magnoliopsida; order Malpighiales; family Euphorbiaceae; genus Aleurites; species Aleurites moluccanus. The sequence goes on along the minus strand of CANXYC010312478.1, from coordinate 6,702 downwards.
TACTCCTTTGTTTATTTGCATAACATCTTGGGAAGTGGAAGTGTCATTTTGTTTACCCCTTTTCTTTACTAGGCAATTTTGCTCAAGCAAAATGGTATTGTGATTTTCAAACTTCTCCATTAGTGTGTGGGTAAGAATTTTGCTTCCCTGAAAAGGATTCAAGGAAATAAAAAGGTTATTGTTTGTGTTTGTTGATGAGCTTGATTGAATAGGGTTGGCTTGATTCTGGTTCATCATCTCCCTCACCTCAACAATGATGATCTAATTTTGGAAGTTTAGGGTATTGGCCACATAGTCTATTGCATTTACAAAGCTAACTTGTTGCGCCGCTATGGTTTTTTTAAAGCTGGTCTGTTGAGCGATCAATACTTTGTCAAAATGGGCTTGTTAAGCATCCAAGGTAAACTTGAGGACATCTTTAAAATTTTCCTCCTGTTTCTTGAAGAGAGTGGTGAAAAGTGTGGTCATGGTCTTAGGATTGGTTTTTTCAGTAATGGGTACCTTCAAAAGATCAGAACCATGGGTTAGGTATGGTTTAACCAAGGTTTAAGTGGGTTCCTAATCTAAGATAGCATGGTCATCTTAGTTGGGTCATAGGGGTGAGGACCATCTCTGCTTAGGTTTTGGGTAAAGGCCAATTTTGTTTAGGGCTTAAAGATCTAAGTCCATCTCTATTTAGGGTTTAGGGGTTCAAGTCCATCTTTGTTTAGGGCTTAAGGTTTAGGACTCAAGGTTTCTAAGTCCTAGGATAATGGTTAAAATTATTCAACATGATTGGAACAAAAATGTTAGGTTGACTCTCAACTGGTTTAAGGTACAGTTTAGACTTTATTAAGATAGAATGCATGATTTATGCATCATTAATGCATGGTTAAAAACTAGTTCATAATCATGGCTTGAATTATTTAGGATGCGCAAAACCTAAGGTCTGAGTTCTAGATTCATTACATGAAGGCTAGGTGGCTTGGATTAAGGGTACCCATCACACTAGGGTAGTGATATACTTAACAACATGTGAGTCAAACAGTCACGCATGGGTCCAACAATACTACTTCCCGTTACACTTTAAAAATATTGAAGATTATTCATGGGGTGGATGCTTTTGCTATCCCCCAACATACTCAAAAAGAGTTGTCAAGTCGATGCTACTCGCTATCTGAAGTTTTTGATTCGTAACTGGTTATGCAAAGTGATGCATTAAAATCAATAGTTAAGTGAAAAGCCAAAGCAAAAGTTACTTCAAAAAAAAAAGTATGATTTTCTTTTCAAACTAATTAGTAGTCATCTTTAACTTTTTGAAAAAAAGTTTGTCTCCAGTGAAGTCACCAACTATGAGGTCTCGCCCGAGCACCGAGATGCTTAAATCAAAAGGGGGCAAATTTTCACTGACTAAAGGCAATTTCGGCCAAATTGTTTCTTTGATTTTTTTGAAAATTGATAGAGTCTCCACCTCCAATTTTAAGGAAAAAAGAAAGAAAACCCATTTTGACTTCAATTTATAGCATAAGGTTAAAATTACTAGACCTTCTCATCGGGACTGAGCTCAGGGACTAGGTTTTTAGTTTACAATAACTAAAACTTTGGCTTATCATTTAATAATTGATTTATAAAAAATAGGATTTCATGAATAAGTTATAAGAATGGCAGATTATACAATGCATGGATAATAAAACAAGTAATATAGCATTCATAAAGTAAAAGATATAAAGTAAATGAGGTTTAATACATCAAAAATTCAATAATTGAGGATATAAACTCTAACCCTCAATGGAACTTTTAGGTTAATCACACATTTCTAAAAATAACATTAAAACATATTAGATTAACAAAAAGGAGAGTTTTTGGTGTTTTTGAATTTGAAACTATGAAATTGCTTGCTTGTATATTCTGTTGAATGGGAATCAAAACCCACGTAGTTCTCCCTTTTTGCGAATGGGGTTTGATTCGATTTTAAGAAGGGATTGATTTTTTGGTTCTTTTAATTGATTCATACAAATTAATTTCGAGGTACGAATACGATACGTTGATTTAAGAGGATGATTTCTTAGGATTCCTCCAGATCGGAGTTCCACTTTGATTGAGTAGGATTAGCACTATGGCATGCTTCGATTTCATTTGTGATAGCACTATGACATGCTTCGAGTTATTTCTTCTAGATTGATTCAAAGAGAGATCGCTTTAGGACTTCTATTCCTCTCACTCAAAGAGAGTTGGAGAAATCAGTTTGATATCAAAAAGAATTGAACCGCTTATAATAGAGAAAGTTGAGTATTGGGAGAGAAAAAAGAGCCAACTAATGAAAATTTGACTTAGCTTTTTTGTAACTCAATGAGAATCAGTATACATTGAGAAGGCAATTGAGCCTTGTATTCATAGGAAAAAGTTTGAGGAAAAACCAGAGTAGAATCTGATGTGGAATTCATGTTCTGGACTTGGTGGTAGAGGGGCTGAAGGTTGGCAATAAAGGAAACAAAGCTTGGTGGTAGAGCTTGTCTTCACTGGCGGCATCACATTTCTTGGTGGCGGCACCGCCAAGTGCTGCTTATGGCACTGGCGCACTGCCACCAATGCTAAGGGTGACTGACATTAGGTTCATCTTGATGCTTATCCAGTCTTATTCGCTCGAGTCGAAGTAGTTTGACCTCCAATTAATGCAAATCAACTTAGCAGGGTCTAGTTTATTTGTATTTGGAGTCGTCTTTGATTTTCGGTTGATGGCTAATTAGTCGAGGATGACCTGAGTCTGCTTAGGTGCAAAATCACATGTTCATAGCCATAGGTGGATAATTATCATATAATTATTCATGGTGAATCAAAGCAATAAAAAGCAAAATATTTCAACCATTTAAGCAACAAATTTATATCTCAAATAATTTTTCAAAATATAATCTATATAATGAATCCAAGCAAACATATAGTAAAATAGTCTGACATAATTGACCATTAATGGAAAAATCGTAAATAAGTTTAACTTCAGGGGTATAGTGAAAAATCAATTGTCTGGGTTTCAAAATAACTTTGAAACTATTTTTATAATAAAGTACAGATAAAAAGAATCTATTTCAGTTCCCACTTTTAAATCTAATTCTCAACATAATTGTCAGAATAAATTACAGAAAGAAATGGGGTCAAAGTCCAATTTATGGATAGTTTGAGGACTTAAATATAATTTGCCACTTAACCCACCTATATAAGCAACACTTAGAAGAATTTTTGTCCTTCTTCTTCTTCTTCTCTCGAGTGGCCAAACACCATAACCCATTTCTCCTCCAAATCTAAGCCAAGTTTGTGTAAGAAATCAAAAGAAAACTTGAATCAAACATTTGATAGGTTTTCCCTAATTTGGAAACCCTAGGTTGAAGTTGTAAGAGTTAAATTTTTGAATTAGTATTAGTTAATATTAAATAAGGTTATATTATATTAATTGATGGCTAATAGATGGATTATATGTGTTTTATTTGATGTAGAAAGCAAGCAATTGGAAGATTGCCATTATTGCTTACTTTGAAGAAATTGGTGGCAAATCAATTTTGCTAGGTGATTTGAAATGTGAGGTGAGTTTAATATGCATAATTTATCATGCCTTATGTGTTAAAATGTTGATTAGAAACTTGCTCCAAAAAGCATATATTAGTCGAACCATTGTTGGCCATTTTTGCCTTGATTTTTACTTTGTTTTCCTTTGGTTTTCCATGCCTATTTGATCATTTATGTGTTGTTTATTGATAGAAACCAAATATCTATTGAATAGCCTATGTTGTGTACTTGTTGATTGATATTGGGGCAATTTCAATATTACACCAAAATCTTGCCAAAATGTCTATTGTTTGTTACACACCAAGTGTTCGATAAATTGCCTAGTTCAAAATCCATAGGCCTACCATTGATTTCTTCCGTAAGCCTACCACTTGAATGTCATCTTCGCCAACGATATTAGCATGCCAATTGAGCCAACTTCTTGACTTGATTTGTCCAACTTTTAATTCATCCCAATGTTAATTGCTAGTCATAATACTACTGATTATTGATTTATCTATTACTTATCCATTGCTAAATTGCAGTCTCGTTTGATTGAATTCACTAGCTACTACTACTTGATGAGATTGTCATTGTATATTGATATTGATTGACTTGTTCTATGTTCTTATTTATTCCAATGAGATTTGACAGAGCTGCATCTCCAATGAGGTAGTGGGTACATACCGTCGACAATGTGCACATTATATAATGATACCCTAGCTGGAAAGGGTTAACAGTCCTAAACATAAGGTCTGATCAGTCTTATGTATATTAATACATTTGATATGAGTTTCATGGCCCTTTATCTGTCTTATCCATGTGATATATTATTCAGTGACCTGATTATCGATACTACAGTCATTCACTGTATTCTAATTTTGTATTTAGATATTGTTGAGCAGATTAATATTCATTGATTATCTGCCTACTATTTATTGATACTCTAGTCTTTTCTTCTGGTTGATGCATATTAGATTCACTAAGTATTTTTTTTATACTTACCCTTTCATTGTTTCCCCTTTCCAGGTGCAGAGTAAGAGGCAGAAATCCCAACTTTTGGTTCTCTGTGGATTCCTGCAGTATTAGTAGTGACAATGTAAATATTTTGACACTAAATTATTGTTTATATTTTAGTTGCTCCATGGGTTGTATAATGGCATAGTTAGACTATAGTTATGTATGTATGCCATATTACAGAGTTTAATTAATATTATGGCATGAGATGATGATAGTTACATTCAATTGCAGAATGAATTACAGATAAATTACAGAATGTCAGAATAGAACTTAATTGAGTAATTAGTTAATTATTTGATAGTAATTGATTATTGTATGTGTTACTGGGTTCTATGGGTGTCGGTCGCCTCTGACATCTGCTGCATTCTAGGACCGTCATATTCCGAAATAGGGACGTGACAACTGGTTGGCATCTCTTCTTCAGTTTTGGTCCAAACTAGCATCATCATCAGTCCAACAATGATGTCTTGAACATGGGTCTTAAGATACAGCCCGTTTGGGCATGAAGCTCTAATATCATATTAAAGTTCATGAACTCATAGACACGTGGACTTATAAGTGGGTAAGTGTTGAATCCATTTACACAAAACTAATTGGCTTGTGCTAAGTTCAATACTCATTCACTTATAAATTTTTTATATATTTTATCATTATTCGACATGTGGCACTTTTTCAATATGGAGGATATCTAATACCAGACCATTTGGATTATTGAGCCTTTGACCATACCACCTAGGTCTTTAGGCCTATGACATCCAGACCATAGCAAAGCCAAGCCCAAGACTATGAAATTTTGGTAGCGCCAAGTACGTTGCAAATCAAGGACGGTTATAATCGCCAGATCATAGGGATATCCCATGATCTCCTATCCCCATAATCCCACTAAATTCAGATCCTCTATATCAACTCTGAGATACAATCTATCACTAATGAAATATAAATATAGCTCTATTATGAATTGGTGAGTAAGCCAATCCCAATTGTAATACTTATAATAGTTCAACATTCTCATTTTATAATATTCCAATATATTAAGTTGATAGTTAGATACTCTTTGTCGGAGCCTACTACGGTGAGTCAAATCATTTTCTTGCAGGTCAATCATTGAAGGTTCTTTTGAAAGCTTTGATATCAGCACTTAACCAATTGTAAATTTATATTGGTCAAAACTCATGAATTTTAATATAATGTTAATGCTTCATGCTTAATGATGTCTTTGAACTGATTTATTAATTTGAACTAATTAATAAAATTGAATAAGTGATTATAGTTGGATTGTACTTTAGGAGTGTATTGGAAAAATGATTTTAGAATGTACGAAATAAAATGAGGGCTTATAGATTAATAAATTTTGCACTCATTAGTGCATAGTGATGGTTGCATACATTTTCTGTTTGCTGATCAGCTGGTTGCTCTCCCTGTCGTTTCTATTGGACTTGTAAGGATCTGCAATGTGTATGCAGCTCTCTTCTTGCTACACAATTAAAGCTGCTGCAACTTTACAAATGGTTCAGTTTGCCAAATGTAACAGTAAATCTAATATAAATATAATGAAAAAAGTAGTTCAATCCCATTTCCTCCCAAGTAATTTTCTTACCATGTGAACAGTGCTTTTGTGTTTTAACCTTGGATAAATCAACACTGTAGCCTTTACTTCTACTGTTTTTCTCCCATAACTCTACCTCAAATCCTACCCTAATAAATTAACAATTAAGGAAGGACAATTTTGAGTATGGTACTTCAATATTTTATTATTATTTATTGAGACTTCTTTTCCCTTATTTCTCTTTTGAGCACTGAGGGAGATTAAACGTATAAATCTATTGTCTAAATTATATATACCCTTATCACTAAGCAATGTTTAGGTGTCATTTTTGTTATTATTTTGTAAGGACAAATTATATATACAAATTGTTATATTTTTCATACCTTTTCACTTATACTTTATAATTGCACTTCCAAATTTTCTATAACTAAAATTTTAAATAAACGTGTCTATAAAAAAAATAATAGATTAAACAATATTAATTTAATATCATTTGATATATTTGATTTTAAAATTAATAGTTAACAGCAAGTATATATTCTTAACAACATGTTGATAATATTATCAAATGTTGATAGTGTAAAATAGAATTATTAAATATATATATATATATATATATA